>BPTQ01000004.1:283567142-283697142 GCA_019973895.1 Chrysanthemum seticuspe | reverse complement strand
TACAAAAAAACATCTAACAGTTTTATAGCTATAAGCCTATAGTTAACAACTCACAATAGTTTTGCCAAATTAAACATACACTTATTTTAATAAGTATTTGGTTACTATTAAATATACTCCCTCCGTCCCAAATTATAAGTCCATTTTTATTTTGCACGAAGTTTAATAAATTCCCACCAACTAATTATTTATCCACGGATCAAATATCTTAACTCTCTATTAAAGTGTGTTTTGATCGGTTGAAATAATAAAATGGACAAGTATTTTGGAACAACTGAAAATAGGAAAATGGATTTATAATTTAGGACGTAGGGAGTACAATTTATTTATATAAAATAAAAAAGTTGTTTTGTATGGACAACCTTAAAAGATTTTAGGCACTGTGATTTTCATTCTCTCCTCTATATATATGGCCACAAGCCACTTAAGAAAACCAAACTTATTTCTTCCTTTTAGCTGCATGCAGGTCAAACGCCAATATTTATAAGCTCAACAAAGGTGCGTGTATTAGATTTAAACAAGTACTCCAATATTTATGATAAAAGTTAGCATTAGTGTATAACATCATTTTCTATCTTAGTGTTATTAACATCATTTACTAGTAGATACCAAATTCAACAAATCAAAATCGGTTGAACAAAATGTTTATACTTTCGAAAAACCTAGTGGATATTTGGTTAAGTTGAAAGATATATGCATATATATTGTAAAGTGATACGGAATAGTAAGATAAGTAACTAAACGTTAAGTTATAGGACTTTTCATACTGAATTTCTATATACATGTTCAATCTTTAGAACTCAAAACATAATAAATATAACGACTTTTCATTTGCATGTTCAATAGTTGCAGTAAGTTTATGCATACATGAAGGTCATGATTTTAAGAAGAAAATTATTTCTTATGCTTATAATACTTATTCAAAGAGACTCGAAACATTAGTAACGATGCCATAATCTAGCCAATCATGATGCTTATTTTATAGGACGCAACAGTTAGAATGGTAATATCTTAAACTTTTGGGAGTTTTGCAAGTAAAAAGTACTAATGGAGGAAGACACCAAAGTAAACATGGTAAGGAGTATTGGTAGAAGTTTGAGTAAGGCAGCTGGAAGTTTTGGAATAGAAGATGTGTTCTCTATTAGTGGTGGTGGACGGAGCAGCCGCCATTCGGTGGAAGACGAAGAGGCCTTGAGATGGGCTGCTTTGGAGAAACTACCAACCTATAACCGAATACGAACAACCATTTTTAAGTCTTATAATATAAACCAAACACCATCTGATAAGTTGTTGTTGGATGTCCGAGAACTTGATGAAAAGGCTCAGCAAGACTTCATTGATAAGACATTTGTGGATGCTGAACAAGATATTGGAAGGTTCTTGAAAAAGTTCAGAGATCGTGTCGATAAGTAAGTCTTGGAAGTTAACTCAATTATCAGAAGTTGGTTAATTAACTTTACATTAAGTTATGGAACAGCGTATATAATCTGTTTTTTTTTTCTTTTTACTTTCTTTTTATTTAAGGGTTGGCATCAATCTTCCAACTGTAGAAGTCAGGTTTCAAGATTTGACGATAGAAGCAGACTGCTATATTGGCAATAGAGCACTTCCATCGCTACCAAATGCTGCCCGAAACTCTATTGAATCACTTTTGGCTTCTATTGGAATCAACTTTTCTAAAAAGACCAGACTTACCATTCTTAAAGATGCATCCGGGATCATCAAACCATCGAGGTACTTATACCATGCACTGCACATATTGTTTTCTCGATGAAGGATTGCACTGTTCATAACATTGGATTTGTAATGTTATAGAATGGCACTTCTGTTGGGTCCACCATCTTCTGGGAAGACAACTCTTTTGTTGGCTTTGGCAGGGAAGCTCGACCCCAGCTTAAAGGTCAGTATAAACCTTCAACGTACATAAGGATGATATATGAGTTTCGTATGAAGTTTAAAACTGATTATAAGTATGAGTTACCATAAATGAACCAAAGTAAGGAACACTCATACACATGAACTAAACAGGTTGAAGGGGAGATCACTTACAATGGTCATAAGCTAAATGAGTTTGTACCTCGAAGGACATCGGCCTACATCAGCCAGAATGATGTTCATGTTGGAGAAATGACGGTAAAGGAAACCTTAGATTTCTCAGCAAGATGTCAAGGAGTTGGATCGCGATTAGGTAATGAATATTTCACTGCATCTTCAAATCTTCATACAAAAGATCACTATAATATGTAACTAAATAATCAATTACAGAAATGCTGAAGGAGCTTGCACATAGAGAGAAGCAAGCAGGGATTTTTCCAGAAGCTGAAGTCGACCTTTTCATGAAGGCTACTGCCGTAGAAGGAGATGCCAGCAGTTTGATTACTTACTACACTCTTAGAGTAAGATATCAAGCTTTTCATACACCAATAAACTAGTGTTATAAGTTTACGCATAAAATTAGTCACACTTGTAAGTGCCTTAATCAAATCTCTAAAAAAATATTCATATGGTTGTTAAATGAAAATAGATATTGGGGTTGGATATTTGTCGTGACACGATTGTTGGTGATGCAATGAAACGAGGGATCTCTGGCGGACAAAAGAAGAGAGTTACTACAGGTCAAGTGACCATTTCACATCGTACTCTTGAACATAGACACTCATGTCCTTAACCCTTGTTTATTTATGTTACTTTTTAACAGTGATTTTTTTTTCTTTTGTTGTCAACAGGTGAGATGCTTGTTGGGCCTGCGAAAACCTTGTTTATGGATGAGATATCAACAGGTCTAGACAGCTCTACTACGTTTCAGATAGTGAAGTGCTTGCAACAAATTGTACACCACACCGAGTCAACAATCTTAATGTCCCTGCTACAGCCTGCTCCAGAGACTTTTGATCTTTTTGATGACATAATACTACTATCAGAGGGCCAAATTGTGTATCATGGACCACGAGAGAATGTTCTTGAGTTCTTCGATGGTTGTGGATTCAAGTGTCCTGAAAGAAAGGGCACCGCTGACTTCTTGCAAGAGGTACACATCATAGTTAAGTTAGTGAAATCAAGGCTTACAAGTTTGCCAACATTTCTGTATCTTTGTGACAGGTTACCTCTCGAAAGGATCAAGAGCAATATTGGGCAGATAGAAGCAAACCATACAGATATATCCCAGTCAATGAATTCGTTCAGAAATTCAAGCAATTCCATGTGGCTGAGAAGCTAATGAATGAACTTTCTGTCCCTTATGACAAAGACCAAAGCCACAAAGCGGCTCTAGTCTTCAAGAAATACTTGGTCTCCAAAAGGGATTTGCTCAAGACCTCATGGAATAAGGAATGGCTACTGATGAAGAGAAACAGTTTCATTTACATTTTCAAGAGTGTGCAGCTCATCATATTGGCTTTTATTGGGATGACTTTGTATTTTAGGACTAAAATGCACACGAGGAATGAAGAAGATGGTTCAATATATATAGGAGCACTTTTGTTCAGCATGCTCATAAACTTTTATAATGGTCTAGCTGAAATTTCCCTCACCATAATAAGGCTTCCGGTAGTTTTCAAGCAAAGAGACCTTCTGTTCCACCCAGCATGGGCTTACACACTTCCAACGTTCTTGCTTCATTTGCCAATATGTTTGTTTGAAACTACTATTTGGATGTCCATACTATATTATGGTGTCGGCCTTGCCCCTGAAGCTAGCAGGTTATAGATTGCTATTCTTACGCACTACTTTTTTCAGACTGTGAATAACAAAAAGATGCATCTTACTATGTTATCCAGGTTCTTCAAGCACTTTCTGCTGGTTTTTTTGATCCAGAATGTGGGAGGAGGACTTTTTAGGCTTATAGCTGGCCTGTGTAGGACTATGAACATTGCCAACACAGGTGGAACACTTGTACTTCTACTCGTATTTTTTCTTGGCGGTTTTATCATTCCAAAGACTAAAATGCCTGATTGGTGGGAGTGGGGTTATTGGCTATCGCCGTTGTCATATGGCTTTAGAGCCTTTGCAGTAAATGAGTTTCTTGCGCCAAGGTGGATGAACAAAATGGTAACTTTTTATTCGAAACTCAAAAGCTAAAAATTAAAGTAAAAACTTTAATTAACAAAGGTTAAGAATAATATATATCGTTTTCACGTTGACAGAGTTCGGTTAGTGAAACTAGATTGGGCCTAGCAATACTAGAGAGCTTCAATATCCCAACCAAATCAAGTTGGTTCTGGATTGGTGCTGCCTCTCTTCTCGGTTTTGCAGTTCTATTCAACATCTTCTTCACTTTTTCTCTGACTTATTTAGATCGTAAGTTTCCAGGCTCTCACCTGGGGCGTTATTAACTGATTTTCCTGCTACTTTTTGCGATATCTAATCTCCTTATTCTCCGGTTAATTATCAGCCATTGGAAAACCACAAGTTAATATCTCAAATGAAGGAACCTCAGGGATGGAAGCACAACAAGCTACCAACCAACAACCAAGGCTCAGAACAACTTCATCTAAGCGAGGCACAATTCGTTATATAATCCTTTTGTATTATTGAAGAAAATACTTTGATTTAGAAAAAATGTTTCAAAAGCTCAACATTTTAAACACTTGCCCACATATATTAGTTCCTCCTAACACGTGATATGACTTATTACTAGGAAATACAGACAAACAGCTTGGAAGAATTCAGTCGGATTCAAATGATGCTAAGAAGGGAATGATTCTTCCGTTTACTCCACTTGCCATGTCATTCGATAGCATGAACTACTTTGTTGACATGCCTCAAGTAAGTTCACTTCTTTACGTTAGAGCTTGAACAATATTTGCACAATATGTATCATTAAGAAATTCAGATTGTATAACCTTAAACAGGAAATGAGAGAACAAGGAGTGACAGATAACAGATTGCAGTTACTATGTGAAGTAACAGGTGCTTTTAGGCCTGGGGTCCTAACTGCGTTGATGGGAGTCAGTGGAGCTGGAAAAACTACATTGATGGATGTTTTATCAGGACGAAAGACAGGTGGTTATATTGAAGGAGATATAAGAATATCAGGATTCCCTAAGAAACAAGAAACGTTTGCAAGAATTTCGGGATATTGTGAGCAAACTGATATCCACTCTCCCCAGGTCACTGTCCATGAATCTTTGATTTACTCGGCTTTCCTTCGACTCCCAAAAGAAGTTGGAAATGACGAGAAGATGGTAAATAAGAAATGATCAACAATCAATGTTTTTTTTTCTAACAGATTGCCAAGGAAATATAAATTGCTAGATTGTTATTGTTTATTATCTTTCAGGTTTTTGTACGTGAAGTGATGGAGCTAGTTGAGCTAGGAAACCTTAAGGACGCAATTGTAGGACTCCCAGGAGTTAGTGGTTTGTCAACAGAGCAACGAAAGAGGCTAACCATTGCTGTAGAGCTAGTTTCCAATCCTTCAATCATTTTCATGGATGAACCAACTTCTGGGCTCGATGCAAGAGCAGCAGCCATTGTCATGAGGGCTGTAAGAAACACTGTCGACACTGGTAGAACTGTCGTTTGCACAATTCATCAACCTAGCATTGATATATTTGAGTCCTTTGATGAGCTGTTGCTGATGAAAAGAGGAGGGCAGGTGATCTATGCAGGACCTCTCGGCAGAAATTCTAGAGACATTGTGAACTATTTTGAGGTACTTCGTTGGATATCCTACAATCTAAAAACTAAAAAGTATTTTAAGTAAAGTACGTAATTGATCAATATTAAATCCATCTATATTACACTCAGGAAATTTCCGGGGTTCCAAAAATGCCAGAAAAATACAATCCAGCAACTTGGATGTTGGAAGTCAGTTCAAGTGCTGCAGAGATTCGGCTTGGTGTCGATTTTGCTGAGAAGTTCCAACTATCAGCCTTGCATCAGTAAACTTTCATCTTTCTTGATTATAAATTGAAGTAACCCACAATCATCTACTTTTGTAATAATGTCTATGGGCAACAGAAGGAACAAGGCTTTAGTGACGGAGTTGAGGACACCGCCTCCCGGAGCGACAGATCTTTATTTTGGAACACAATATTCACAGTCTTCATGGGGACAATTCAAGTCTTGTATCTGGAAGATGTGGTGGAGTTACTGGAGAAATCCTGACTATAACCTTATTCGCAACTTCTTCACCTTGATTGCAGCACTCGTGGTTGGGACAATGTTTTGGAAGATTGGCGAAAAAAGGTCAATCTCAAAATCATAAACATAACATCAACTAAACAATTTATATATATAACCCTTTTTAGATTTCTTGATTTTTTTTTCCAGGGAGAGCAGCAGCAATTTGAGCACAATTATAGGGGCCATGTATTCTGGGGTATTCTTTGTTGGTATGAACAATTGCCAGACAGTGCAACCTGTAATCGCCACAGAAAGAGCAGTCTTCTATCGAGAAAGAGCAGCTGGGATGTACTCGGCATTACCGTATGCCTTGGCACAGGTAACATATTTTAAGCATTCTTTGCACATTAATAACTTATTTAGTTTCTTTGTGTTCTCTGCTTACGAATGAAGATTCATTCAGGTGTTAGTAGAGATACCATACGTATTTGTGGAAACAACTTATTACACTTTAATAGTGTATGCTATGGTGTCATTCGAATGGACAGCAGCCAAATTTTTCTGGTTCTTTTACATCAACTTTTTCTCGTTCCTTTATTTTACATATTACGGAATGATGACTGTTTCCATCACACCAAACGAGCAACTAGCAGCGATTTTAGCAGCTTCGTTCTACGCAATATTTAACTTCTTTTCAGGGTTTTTCATCCCTAGACCTGTAAGTCATCGTTGACACTAATGCATTAATGCTTCTTTTAGATCATATAGTTAACACATATCTATATTTCAGAGAATTCCAAAGTGGTGGGTATGGTACTACTGGATTTGTCCGATAGCATGGTCTACGTATGGGTTCATCGTTTCCCAGTACCACGATGTTGATCACCCGATAACAGTGCCTGGGATGTCATATGAACCAGCCATGAATTCGTATATCGAACATTACTATGGTTATAAACTAGATTTCATGGGTCCAGTTGCTGCAGTTCTAGTTGGATTTTGCGTATTGTTTGCTTTCATCTATGCCTTCTGCTTGAGGACACTCAACTTCCAAGTTAGATAAACCATCACCTTGTTCCAAGTATGTTTATATGCTTTTTATTCATCATATTCAACTTGAAACTCTAATTGCCTTGTATATTTTAGATTGTCTAAAAAATAATGTCCCTGGCTTTTATATTGTTGACTTGTAATTTCATGTATCTGAATATTTATATATCTATGTAACAAGTGTGCTTTCTTTTTTTCCTTCATCAAACTCTGATCAATGCCTATAGAACTTGACACTGTCCACTTGGTTCCGGGTCGGATTATAAGGTAGTACGTTGGTTGTGCACAATTTGACGTCCCTTTTCGTCACGGAATAGCAGGTGGTAGGGTTGGTTCTTAGTTATCGTAAGGTTTGAGAATGAATCAGACTTTTGAGTGTCGTTGTAATGTTAGCATCTTGCTAGTCCGGATGTATTTTGTAACTACCATAATGATACATGTTTATTGAGCCCACAAAAGACCATGGTTGTGAAAGTGTCCATTAAAGGCCGCTGGTTACTTTCTTACTGTGTTAATACAAAAGTAACCAATTTACACTTGCCAAATTTAATACTCACATTAAAGATATCTTGACTAGCTAGTCAAGAATGGCGAAAGGCAATATAACACACAATTTAGCTTTGGTAGTGACAAAGTTTACATTTATGATGTCAGTTATTAATCTCTGATAGGCACTGTATATGTTTTGATAAAAAAGAATGACCGGTAACACTACAACAATCGGATGGACGGGCGAGGAGACTTTTGCCGGGGACAAAAAGAATGACCAGTAACACTACAACAATCGGATGGATGGACGGACCAGTAACATTACACTTTATATACCATATCTTATCCTCAAATTTCTTATCTTCACAAATTTCTTATCCTCAAAACCATAATATCTTATCTTCACAAATTTCTACCATATCTTATCTTCACACAAATTTCAAAACCTGAGATGGAGCAATTTAATCCTTTTATGTGTTCTTGTGGAGCAGGAAATATAAAATTAAGAACATCACATAGAGATTATTCATCTGGACGACAATATTATTCATGTCCTCTGTTAAAGGTGAACAATCATACATTTCATATATATGTAAATATACAAATAATTGGGTTGTAATATCTTATAATTTTGTTATTATGTAACAGCCCAGAAAAGATAATGGATGCGGATATTTTATGTGGAATGATGCATTTGACGAGTACTTAAGAACAATCTCTGCACCAACAGAGTGCTCGAGCTGCCATGAAAAAGATCTTAGGATAAGCTTGCTGGAAACACAAAAACATGTGCTAGAGACAAGAATAAGGGTGCTTGAGGCCAAACTTGAAATGGCAACGATTCCTGACGACCACGCATGTCAGTCGGATGCATTACTTCGTGAGTTGTTAGGTGACATGGAAAATCTTCGTATGTAGTAGTAGTAGTTGTTGTTGTTGTTGCTATTGTTGTTGTTGTTGTTGTTGTTGTTGTAGTTGTTGTTGTTGTTGTTCTTGTTGTTGCTAAACAAAGTAGTAGTTGTTCTTGTAGTTGCTGTTGTTGATGTTGTTGTTGTTCTTGTAGTATACCAATGCACCTATACTTGGTCGTTTAACATGATACGTATACCAATGCACCTATACTGGTCATTTAACATGATACGTATACCAATGCACCTATACTTGGTCATTTAACATGATACGTATACCATAGCACATATACTTGGTCGTTTAACATTATACGTATACCAATGCACCTATACTTGGTCGTTTAACAAGATACGTATACCAATGCACCTATACTTGGTCATTTAACATGATACGTATACCAATGCACCTATACTTGGTCATTTAACATGATACATATACCAATGCACCTATACTTGGTCATTTAACATGATACGTATACCAATGCACCTATACTTGGTCATTTAACATGATACGTATACCAATGCACCTATACTTGGTCGTTAAACATGATACGTATACCAATGCACCTATACTTGGTCATTTAACATGATACGTATACCAATGCACCTATACTTGGTCATTTAACATGATACATATACCAATGCACCTATACGTGGTCATTTAACATGATACGTATACCAATGCACCTATACTTGGTCGTTTAACATGATACGTATACCAATGCACCTATACTTGGTCATTTAACATGATACGTATACCAATGCACCTATACTTGGTCGTTTAACATGATACGTATACCAATGCACCTATACTTGGTCATTTAACATGATACGTATACCAATGCACCTATACATGGTCATTTAACATGATACGTATACCAATGCACATATACTTGGTCATTTAACATGATACGTATACCAATGCACCTATACTTGGTCGTTTAACATGATACGTATACCAATGCACCTATACTTGGTCGTTAAACAGTATCGAGTTTTATCTCCAAAAACGATACGACGAAAACAAATATAGGTACAAAAAAGATAACTTTACGGCAGCAGGTGGGCTGGAGAAAATTGAGGAGATCAATAGAAAGCGTCCAGAGAACAAGACGCCAGAGGATTGGGATGCGTTGGTAAATTTATGGATCGACACTTTATAATAATAATAATAATAATTCATTTATATAATAGTTTTTATAATTTAAAATACGCAGGTTAAGCTTTGGACAGACCCCAAGAAGCAGAAGATCTCAGAGGTGAACCGACAAAACCGAATGGCGAACACGAGCTCTAGCCTTCACGGATCTCAGTCGTATGCTGCTATTCGTCATAACTTTGTAAGAAACTATTTAATCATTTTATTTATATATATACATGGTGTTGGGTGTGTCGTTATTGATTTTATTTCTAAACAGTTGACCAGCGAGGCTGAGGCGGTGGTTGGAGAAGACTTGATAGAGCTTTACCGTCGGAACCATACGAGGGGCGATGTCTTTGAGTCCCCGTTATCTGAGGCTAGATATGTAAGTATAATTTATTTTCAAAGTCACCCATTTTGATGATATATAATGCATCACGACTTATATATTACTTTTCTTGTTTTTTTGTAACTAAACAGAACGAGATGTTGCGGATGCGGGAAGAGAGCACCTCCGATGGGACCTGAATGACTGACCGCGAGATTCTGCGTACCGTGATTGGTGGTAAGCAGCGCGGTCATATTCCTGGTGTAGGTCAGGTCTTACCCGGCGGTGGAGTGAAAAAGACCTTTAGCGCCTCCCGACCTCGTGATGCAGCGGATGTGTCCTCAATGCGCGAAACATTGCAGAAACAGACCCAGGAGCTCGCTACACAGAGGAGTCAGATGGACCAAGTCATGGAGTTTGTGAGGACATTGCCGGGTTGGCAGGAGCGAATACAGTCCGCCCCGGGATCAAGTGCTACTCCACCAGGTGGGTCGGGATATGGTGCTACTCCATCCGGTGAGTCTAGAGATACCGGGGACGGTAATGGGGGTAGTGGGGTTTGAGATGCCGATTTATGTTACTTTAACACGTTTTGGATATGTTTGTAGAGAATAACATGGATTATTATGTCGTTTATGTGCATTATGTGCTAGGATTCCCGTAAATGGATTATACGTATAATTTTGGACCATTTGCGGATAGGTAGTTTTGGATAGTTTTGTAGATGATCATGCGTTAACGTTTTAGGAACCGTTTTGGCGATTTTGGAAAAGGATAACTATGTTAACGATTGATGGGTATATATGATATTATGTTTAGCGAATTTGTGTTATGATTGGCATATTAAACATTGGTAAAACAGGTTGTGGATTTTAAAACAGGTTGTAGATTTTTTCCGGAGAATTGCCGGAAAAAATCTGGAAATTACCCATTTTGCAGCAATATTCTGCACAACAGCTAGTTTTACCGGGGACATGTCCTCGGCGAAAGTACAAGAGCATATTTTAGTTAACCTCTTTACCCGGGGATATGTCCCCGGCGAAAGAGTTTAAGTAAACAGTGTTTACATACTTCCCCGGGGACATGTCCCCGGCAAAACATGTGCCACGTCGGACTAATAATGTAATTAGTGTATCTAAATTAAAGCCCAAAAATAGTTTCTCCGGGGACGTGTCCCCGGCAAAGGTATATGCCACGTCGGACTTGTTTGACCGAGGACAAATGGCTGTGGGACCCACATGTCCCCGATAAAAGTGGTAAACAGTCCCCGGGAAAAGTATTACCGAGAAGGTATCTCCGGGGAACTTTTGCCGGGGACATGTCCCCGGGGAAGGGTTTCGCAGGGGACATGTCCCCGGGGAAAGCCCTGAAATTTCGCCTGCGAAAGCGGCGATTGTTGTAGTGTAATTAGCTGGATTTTAATGGATCAAATGGGCTTTCTTTAACTAATTACCCTCTCCCACGAGAAAAAAAGAATGCAAGCTTGCTACCAGAAAAAAATTGCAATAAAGACATGTGCCAAGTGTTTTTGGTTAAAATCTCACATCTCAGCCCGTTATATAGACGGTAAAGCTTACATAACAAAGACAATACTACCTCCAAAAGGAAAAACAAACAAAACTAACCATTAGACTACATTCGTCAACAATGAACCAAAATAAATTAACGTCCGGTTTGACCATGAATGCTTATATCAAAAGCGTCACAAAAAGCTTGTTGGTGTTTCGTTAGATCATCACACACATCATCATCGTATGGATCATAATCATAATCCTCTTTCTAACGCTCATATACGCTCTTCCTTCCAATGCTACTTCCGCTCTTAGATTTCATGAAACCTGTTGTTTCGTTACAATCCGCTTCCACGTCACTCTCACTTTCATTATCATCCATATCACTTGCAATCTTCTTTCCTACATTTGAACCAGCCTTCGAGGCTCCCATAGACTGAACCTGCTCCATATTATCATGTTTCTCCTTGTTTGTACACTTACCTTGGTCCATACTAGTGTCATCCGCTACAGTATCTGCCATGCTACCAAGAACATCAAACAAATTCGAAACAGAAGTGGTCTTCTTACTATTTTTAGTAGCTTCTTTCGTACTGCTTGTACTAGCACCGTTCTTCTTTGCAACTGGTTGATAAACCTGTTTAGTTGACTTAAATTGTACCTTAGGACCTGTATGAATACCCCGAAATGCTCTTTTAGGAACATGTTGAAACCCGCCATTGGTCTTGGCATTTTGCTTCTTAGGTTCTTCAACAATACGTTTCGGACATGTCATGTCATCATGATCAACCACCATACACGCTCCACACCTAGGTTATTTCCATTTGTATTTCACCCTAACCGTATGAAACACATCACCATCACCCTCCAAATTTGAAATAGCAATAACCATGTTCTCTTTTAGCTTTCGATCGGCTCTAACATCAATTAATGCACAGGCATAATTCAAATGCCCCTATGATTGCATGTACATAGAACTAGTATACGAATCAAGCATAATCGGATTACCAAGTCTTGTAGCCATTGCACTCAATCCGTCCTCAGTAAAGGCGACAAAGAGAATATCATGTATTTTAACCCACACAAGAATCGAGGACAAGTCTTCTTTCAACAATTTTGCATTAGGCGTCCACTTATTTAGTATAATAAGAACGGATCGAATAAACCATGGTCCTTTCTCCAACACTCTGTTCATACCATCAACTGAAGAAAACTTGAAAAAGAAAAGGCCCATCGAGTTCATCATGGCATGTACAATGCCATATTTCTTCCATGCATTCCTCACGTAGTTCTCGACTACCGGGAATGCAATTCTCTTACCCACAAAATACCCATACAAGCTGAATTCGAACCTCATATGAACTTCCAAGACCGATCACAATGAATTTTGAACTTCAGCCCTTTCGTAATTTGGTTTACCCGTGTCTAACGATCGAAAGTTCATCACACATCAAAGATGCGGCGACTTAAATTAGATACATCACGGGTCTTTTTTATGCATCCTAATATATTTGTTAAGTCAAAATTAGATGCATTATATCAAGTATGGCGAATCTTATGTATTTTTTCGTCCTCTGTTTGTCAAAATTAGATGCATTATATCAGGTATGGCGAATCTTATGTATTTTTTCACTTCAAAACCATTTTTAAAACTAATTAGGATGCATCTCAATGAATAAAAATGCATTTAATTCAGTTAATGCATCTCTTAAATAGTTAAATATGTGATTAGTCTTTTCTCATCTTCTCATTTGAGGGTTTCTTCTCGACAAATCTCTAATATAGAAAAATAATACATTGAAACATGGTAACTGATGTTTATTAAATCATTTTTAGCATATACTACCATGATCCATATTAGAGAATCTCTCTACTAGAATATCTCGTGAACACATATATTAATGCTTAAATTTAAAACAATTATATTTCTTCCAAAAGGATCGGAATAATATTTCTTTCTAAATTAACGAGCAACTCACCCACATTAACGGGTTGGAAAGTGACGAGACAACCGAGACGAATCAAATCCAATTTAAATATCAAAGAAAAACAGACCAACTGAACCAAAAAGCAATGTGCTGAGGAATCATCTAAAAAGCACATAATGCATGTGGTGCATGTTAATCATTTAAATCATCCATCTCTAATTTGCTTTGCTAGTTTAGTTCTACTTGATAACTTAGTGGATTATTTTAAGTTACGAAAAGCAATCAGTTGAGTTTATGTATAAAAGTTTGTTAATATCTTATACTGTAAGTAACTACTAATAAACAGTTAACAACCACCAAAGTGTTCTAGTAGGTAAGCATCATCATATCATGATGTGTTCTTTAAGAGGTTCGAGGTTCAAATGTTATCAGATATAAATCTTGGAGGTGGCCAAAAAAATTCTCGGACACTGTCACGGGATGCTCCAGTTGTGCTGCGTACGTCTGAGTTATGATTTGTCTTCCTCAAATAGCTTAAACAGAGAGTACCACACCCATTTACTCCCTCCGTCCCATATTAAATGTCCATGTTTGATTTTTCAAGTCTTTTTTTACAACTTTGACCTTAAATATTTTTGTTTGTGTTATATATTATTAGATAAAAATAATATGTAGTGAAAATACATTTAAAACTCAATCTATTTATATATTTTGCATCAAATATTATATAACACAATCAAAAATATTTATAGTCATAGTTAAGAAAGAAGACTTTGAAAATTCAAACCGGACATTTAATATGGGACGGAGGAAGAACATGTTTATACAAAACTACTAATCACTACTAATGTGGCAAAGCGAACACTAAAAGATTTTAATTGTTAGAGCTTTAAAGGCTTAAAGAGATTTAAGTGAAAATAGCATTAAATCTCAGTACGTAGCAAATCTGACCAAAATTAAACGAAGGAAAACCATGCAATAGGGCCACTCTATAGTTCTCCTGGCTCATTAATTTAATCACGTAGCTACACTGAAACAGTGATTTAAAGAATAAGTAGATATTGTTTTAACAGAAATGAATAAATAAATACCAAGATCAGATTCTATATCAAAAAAGTTATATTGGGACAAAACACCTTTTTGTAATTAAACATATCGCATTAGTCATGACACGTTCATGATCACTCAACGTAACTTTTTTATGATTTTTAAAAATATAAAAAATGGAGCAGAGTTTATCAAATGATTTTACTAACAACACGATTAAAACATCATATTTATATTTATTTTTTTTTTTAAAAGGTAACATATTTATATGATAAGTGAAGCAATTATTGTGAGGACTTTTGAATATTTTGTTGTTTGATACTTGACATATATATTGTTAATTGTTGTGGGAAATAATTTTTTATGTTTCATTGATCTGCAAGTTGATTTAAGCTTTAAACTTATTTGCCGACTAATATTTTTTTTAACGGCAATTTATATAACACCTAGCAAGGAGCATGGAAAATAAAGTTACAAAAAAGAAGTGAAGGGATTGTAAGGGTCCGTGAACCACTCAACCCAGCTATAGAAATTCTTTGTATGTCTATTGAAAATCTAAATAAAAGAGTTGAGTTTAAGATAAGATCCTTATTGGGTTTTTTGAACCCAAAAGTAAACTCTTTTCTATAGTGTCAAATACTATATTGTTGTCAAAGACTATATTGTTGATTGAACATCCGCATTAAATATAGGGTACAAAGCTCGAGTAAGACATGCTTGGTCCGCAAGGGCGAAGATATTTGTCTCATAGGTGCTACCTTAAAATTGAATCAAATAAAACTTCAATACTATTGACGAAGTTGTTTCATTCTAGATGATCAACTTCTCATTTTCTCAATACTTGTCTATTTTTCATGTGGATTCTGATGTCACATGGCCAAATAATTACATCTTTTATAAGGACAAGAGCATACAATAAAGTAAAGAACGTGGTTTAAATTAAAAAATATATTGGGACAAAACGTGGTATGTATTAAATAAATATAACACTGTCTAGTGTATACTGTCACTTATATTATGACAAAACATTCGTTGTTCGACAGATGATGAAGGTGATTAAAATAATATAAAGGCTGCTCCATTCGTCCGATAACAAGTCTCTACTTTTAAAATACGCAAAGTTTTAAATAATAAATACTATTTATCTATCAAATATCATTTTCACTTATTAAAATCTTTATTCTTTTGATCGAAATAAAAGTGGATACTTACTGTCACTTATATTATGACAAAACATTCGTTGTTCTACAGACGAAGGTGATTAAAATAATATAAAGGCTGCTTCATTCGTCCGATAATACATCTTTACTTTTAAAATGCGCATAGTTTTAAAAAATAAATACTCTTTATCAATCAAATATCATTTTCACTTAGGGTGAGTTTGTTTGATTTGTTTCCCATCTGAATCTGACTACCACATCTTACTAATAAGAGGTAGATATAATGTCTGAATCTGAATGAAAAAGTGTTGTTTGTTTTTTTATAATTGTCTGAATGATTTTAATTTTTATTTTTTTAAGTATATATTAAATTGTTGCAAATACGATTAATAAATAAATAGTATAAATTTGAAACAAAACATTTTTATCATAGATTTAACACAATTATAAATCATTAAATAAATTATCTTAATACATATCCAAAATTTAACATAATAAAAACTATTACATAAATCATCTTAAAATAAAACATAGCTTAACGCAATAAAACAACAATTAAGTAACTTAGCCAATACCAAATAATTTAAAACCTAGCTTTGCATAATTTGAAGATAAATGGGTTAAAGAGTTTTAAAGATTAATGAGTTGAAAGGGTGTTAATAAGAGGTAGTAAGATCTTTTCGCCACCTCTTACCGAGTTAGACATATTAGCTCTTACCATGTCTGACTGGTGATGAAAAAACAAACAAGTAAAACGTCTGCCCACCTCTTACTAGTAAGAGTAAGAGGGCTAGTAAGATTTTTTTTTGAAAAACAAACACACCCTTAATAAAATCTCTTTTCTTTAATTGAAATAAAAGTGAATACTTATTTTAGGACATCTCAAATAGCGACGTGGACACTTATTATGAGACGTAACGAGCATTAAATACAAAGTTTAAGCAACACAATAAGTGTGTACTTTCTCAAATGTACCGTTATTACGTGTACTCAAAATATTACTAGTGCGATACGTTAACATTCATTTTTGTACCAATGTGATACGTGGATGACCGGTAAACCGATAAAAACTGATTTTTTTTAGCAAAAATAGTCTCTTGCAAGTTGTTTCCTTTGCAAAATAGACCCATTTAAATATTTTCTATTTCAAAATATGTCCTTTGCGATTTTTTTGCAAAATAGGTGCTTGTGCGAATTAAGTCCCTGACAAAATCTTTATTTTTGAGCAAAAACTTTTGATTTTTTCAAATTTCGCAAATCTTGAAGAAATTAGGTTTTGTTGTGATTTTTTCAAAAATACTCATTTTTTAACCAAAAACCCAAAATACCAATGATTTTTGAAAGACTTGCGAACTACTTGTGAAATTTGAATTATCACAAGTTTGCGTACAAAAATGGTCCTTGTGCGATATTTTTTCAAATTCGGTTCTTACATTTTTTTTCTTTTTTCGAATATTGTTTATTTTTTAAAAGCGCAATTCTTTTTTTAATAGCATGAAAAACTTTGGATATTTTGGCGAAAATGGTCCTCGCACGAACGTTTTTTAAATAGCATGAAAATTTTTATCTTTAGTTATATCTAATATTGTTTTCACTTTTAAAGTAAAGGCATAAGTGTTTAAAAAAATTATATAAGGACTAAATTTATAAAAACTATTTGCATAGGGACCAATTTAGTAAGTTTAAAAACGGACCAATTTTGTAAAAAGAGTTTTATATAAAAGACTAAAAATCACATAAGGACCTATCATGCAAAAAATTGCAAAAGATCTATTTTTCAATAGAAAAAATTCGCAAGGGGTCATTTTTGCTAAAAGAAATAACGTTTCAGCAAGTTTGGCCGGTTTGTTGGTCATCCACGTATTATATTGGTACAAACATGAATGTTAACGTACCACGCGAGTAATATCCTGTGTTAAGAGGGCTTAAATCTTTGCAGTTCATTTCTACGTTGTCGTGTTCTATTTATATAATGCACAAATCACTTCATATTAGTAGAAATCAAAACAAAATAGCTAAACCATCACTAACTATTCAAGGCGTTTTACACGTAAAAAAGAGAGAATATTTGACATTTTTGTGGCATACTCCTTAGTTCTTTAGTTAAATTATTAAGTGTGACTAAAAAATAAAACGTTTATGTTTCGTAAAATAAATATCATTCAAACCTCCAACACAGCCACACTTTTGTGTCGCTAGTCCAGTAATTAAGACCACTTCTTGTATAGTGACACTTTTGTGTCACTATCACGAATAAAAGGTTTGAATAATCACACGATTTGAGTTAATGATCTCTCACTTTATCATATTCAACGTATTTCATGATTAGAGAAAAATTATGATAGGAGAAAAAAAATATGATATTGAAGTATTCCAATTCATTAAAGTTTATATATTGTTTGCATACGTTATTTGCTTGTTGAATTATTATTGCTGACATGAGATTATATATACGCCTTATTAAACCATCTTGGTACGGTTGAAAGGAAAGGTAAGAATGGAAAAAGGTTCCATTGCTATGTTTGTTAGACATAAATAATACTGTATATGGAAGCATGTAATTAAATGTCCATTCTCAACTTTGACTTTTCATTTTTTTAAAAGAAAATTATCTAAAGAGGCCAATTTTTCAATGTTGATCCATTTTTAAGATTTTTTTCTCATCTCTTTCTCAAAAGAGCTATGCTCAACTGCTCAATGCTCAACTGCCCACCTGCTCAACTGCTCAAGTACAAAACTCCATTATTTTTATGACACGTGTCATTCCTTTTGACTGCTCAACTGCTCGACTTGACTGCTCAACTGCTCGACTTTGACTGCTCAACAGCTCGACTCCACCCAAAATTTGACACGTGTCATTCTTTTGTACTTGAGCAGTTGAGCATGGCTCTTTTGAGAAAGAGATGAGAAAAAAGGCTTAAAAATTGACCAATCTTAAAAAATTGGCCTCTTTTGGTAAGTTTCTCTTTTTTTAAAACTCGGAGAAAGATGAAAATGATAATTTAGAGGGACCCTTTCTCACTAATTATTCCTTCGTGAATCAATAACGTAGAAAAAAAGGAATAACATTTAAAACATATGCAACACACAAACTCTTTTCTTCTTTTTTCTTTTTTTTTTAAAAAAAAATAAAAAAAAAACCCTTACCGTAGACGTTTTTACTTCATCAATTCTGATGCACGGTTTAATTTCTTTTTAGTATCACAATGTATATGATTGTTTATCACACTAGAAAAGTACCCGCGTCTAACGGCAGCGGTATTTAGTTTCGTTAAAATTTTAGCGGCGATTAAGTTTGTTTCATAAATCAGTATTTTAAGCGTTAAAGAATCCATTTTGAATGATTATATTGTTTTTCCGATATCGTTGTTTTGTATTTGAGATTGTCTTTTTTGATAGCATTTTTGTAAGTTGCATTAATCAATTAATATTAAAATAATAATAACGCCAATTTTGTTAGAATGAGCAATTAACACCATTATTTTGTGTCCCTAGAGAGTTGTAGTACATAAATAGTTAGTGCACATAAACAAAGAATGTGAATACAAACATTTATTTTTCGTCTTTATGCCTCTACCTTTCACTTTTATATCGTATAATTTCAGAGATTAGCATTCATGTGAATATGGTATGTTGGGTCAATTTTGTATTTTAAGAAGACAATGCATTAATCTCTCCAAGATTAACAATAGTTTCCTTTAAACGCCTTGGTTGAATAAAGCTTTTAAAATTTCCATTTAAACGCCTAGGCATGGTTGAATACAGGTTTTAAAGTTTTCATTTAAACGCATAGACATTTAAACGCCATAGTTTCCTTTCTCACCACAATAGTTGACCGAATTCAATTTTAAAGTGTTGACCAAAAGTCAGTTTTCCACTTTCAAAGAAGACCATTTTTTTCTTTATAGTTAGTAGATAATAGATATAATATAGCCTAAATAGTCTACTGCGAAGTTGACTAATATTCAAGAAATTTGAATTTTGAATTCTTATTCTAGCATGATAATTTTAGGTTCTCAGATTTTTCAATGTACGGTGTTTTCCATATCATCACAACCAAGAAAACCACTTTGAAATATCAACCAAAAATCAATAAACAAAACAACCTAGAAAAAACCATGAACTGAACTGTTTCTACAGTATATCTTGTTAAAATTCCGGGATATCTACCGCAACAAAACCACCAAAGACTTACAAAACAACAGTATAACAAACTCAAAATGCCTAAGTTTACATACACTTACAAACTACCAACAAACATACAAATTGCTAACAAACTTACAACTACATACAAGAATTTACTAACTACTAAAAAAAAAAAAAAAAAAAAAAGCATTTACTGGCAACAAAAGCAAGTTCGATTGCGGTGGCGACACACATTCAGGCAGCAACGGCGACACACATTCAGGCACAAATCTATTAAAAAAAATTGTCAAAAAAGTTATATAAACCCAAAGCTGAAAAATAATACATATATAGATAGATCTAAAAGTAACCACAAAACTTGATATAAATCTATCAGATACTAAAAACAATTAAATAACACTATTAACATAATCAACTCTATACAAATATTAACAACCATTAAAATAAGGCATACTATAAAGTGCGACAACAGTTTTTTTCGGGCAACACAAGCCATGCAGCCGCGACAGTAGATTTTTCTGGCGAGAGAGCGGTGAGCGCCCGTTCTATTTCCGGCAAAGTAGTGGTGGCGGAACCAATTTTCGGCGAGTCCGCGACGGCGGCTGTACAAAAATTGTAAAAACCTTAGATCTACAAATAAAATCTATAGATCTGTTAAAAAAATATATAAAAAACTTGATCTATTAATAAAACTCAAAAAAAAAATTACCTCAAAACATGATGGTCGTGAGTCGTGGTGGTTATGGGTTTCGATGGTTGTTTGGTTTAGTTGGTAGAGTCGTCCAGTGGCGGTAACGATCGGTAGAGGTGACGTCCTGTGGTAGGGGTTCGGTGGTGGGAGTTGTGGTGGTCGGTATGGTGGTATTATTTAGTGCGTGTGTTTTTAGTGTGAGATGAAATGATGTGTGTGTGAGAGAAAGAGATAAGTTTTCCAAAATTACAAAAGATAATTTAACCTTGACTTCAACTTTCAACTTTTAATTTCCACTTTCACCTTTTACCATTTTTCTATTTGATGTATTTAAGATTAAGATATTATCTTCATTGTTCTTGGTATCTTTGGCTATAACTTGATAACTCGATAATAATTCAATTATTGTTAGTGTAAAGTGATTAAATGCTCAATTTATAATCTATAATATAATAAAAAGGCTTGGGTTACATAGTATGCCAGTTATTAACAAGTATACGAATTCTCGCGCAAAGTAACGGTGTATAGCGACAAATAATTATAATTGTGAAATCATGATTTTGGTTCGATCTTTAATGCAAAACGTGTGTCTTTAATACAAAGCGCGTATTTTTGAAAATTAATATAGTATTTGTTTTTTAGGGCCCGTTTGGTTTGTAGTTGGGTGTAGGATTTGGATTTGTATTTGGATTTAAATTTGGATTAAGATTAGGATTAGGTTTTTAATTAAATGAGGAGAGAGAAAAAATAAAATATAATAATATATTTATATATGTTATAAATCAATATAGTTTATAAACTAAAAATTAAAAACAAATACTCCCTCCGTCTCAAAATTATTGTCACTAGACAAAAAACACAAAGTTTAATAAAAGTGGGACCACTACAATTCACAACCACTCATATAGAATATTCCTCCACTAACTTCTCTTTTTCTTACTAAAAATGGAAAGTGGACAATTTTTTTGAGACATCCAAAAAAGGAAATGTGGACAATTAAATTGAGACGGAGGTAGTATAAAATAAGATATGGGTGGTTGATATTAAAAATGGACCCACTTAAAAAGAAAGTATAACAAAAGTAGTCAAAAGGGTTAGGATTTTCACATAGCTAATTTTTGGTATTCATTCTCATTTATGGGACCCGCTCAAACATAGCAAACAACAAAAAATTTCCATCATCCCCAAATCCAATTCCCATCTCCTCAAACCAAACAGGCCCTTAAAAGTTGTCAAATTTAGTATTGATCAAGTTTAAGGTATATTAAAGTATATTTAGAAGTAATTTAGGCAAACTATATTAATTTAAGTTTTCAAGATTTCAAATATTGGCATTTACTTTTTATAAGTAGTATAGATTTGTATCTTGTTTTAACAACTCACGCAAATGGAATAGAAAGATGATATATTTATATATTAATTCTTATTGAAAAATTATACTATATAACATTCACTGAAGTGTTTTGGGAGCCGACACTGTTCCGAAGCCGCCGACTTAGAGGTCGGCTTGAGGGACTGGGGCGACTTGTGTGCACTGTGGAGCCGCAGCTTGAGCCGACACTGTTCACACGCTGAGGCGAGCAAAGCCGATGGCTTAGAGGGATTAAAATAATGCTTAATGGGTGGCTTGGTGGGTTTTTTGCCACTTAATTTTGTGTTTGTTGCATGTCGTACACCTGTATTTCATTATTTGTCTAGCGTAGCGTTTGGTATGTCATAATCAAAGTCGTAATGGAAATGATTATTGCGATGTAATGAATAAATGTTGTTTGTTTACATTTATAGAATGTAATGATTCATTGCAAGTAATGACCCATTACACTAAAAACATTCCTTAGGGGTCGCCTACTTTTTTTTCATTACATCTTGTAATGGAATCAAAATTACATAAAACTCCTTAATTAATTAACCACATTAAATAAACTTTCTATTACTAATGAATATTTTAGTCTTTTTATTATCGATTCAATTACGTCTTACTATACAAACCAAACATATTAATAACTACAATGAATCATTACATTACACTCTTCATTCCATTACATCGTTTATTCCATTCAGTTGACATTTCATTCCGTCCTACCAAACGAACCCAGATGTTTTAATACCAAAACCACATCTCACTTTTCATTTGTTTCGTTTTTCTTTTTTACAAAAATCACATACACACAGCGATGGAGGTGAGTATATTGGAGGTGAAATTTATTTATTTATTCATTTATTTTCTCAAATTCGGAGGTGAAATTTATTTTTTGCAGCATATGTTGTTATTTAGGGTTTATTTATTTAGCTAGTAAAAGGTTAAATTGTTTTAGGGGTTGACGAGTATACTTTGTAAACATCAAAGATTCACATCAATATACAAGGTTGGGAGGTCGGGATTGGTGAGAAATACTAAACATGGTTAGGGAGAAAAAGGTGAAAGAATGTGTTATTATATTAAAAGATGAATGATACAATACAATACTTTTCCACATCTTTCATGGAGAGTTATGAGGGGTATTTATAAGCTCTTAACATCACCAATTTGCCTTGTGTACATGATTAGTCCCTGCGAGCACAACTATATTACATATCTAGCCCAATTCACGTGTAAAACATTATCTTCACAAAATAGCAAAGCTAACAATCTCCCTCCAATATTGTGTCACACGTGAATTGTTACAATGAGTCCTATAAGTACATAAAAAAGTAAAATAACAATGTTGTTGAAGCGCATAGTCTATAATGATGTTATTGTAATCAAGATACTGAGGATGACTTTAAGCTCTTTCTTCCGTTGGTCTCGGCTTTGATCTTTGGCACTAACGACTCTGATCGTTTTCAGCTCTGAACTCCTTATGCATTATCCTTGAAGTTCCTTCTTCTGAATACTTTGGCATCGATCTTTGGCGTTGGCGGCTCTGATCTTTGGAGCTTTGAACTTCTTGTACAGTATCTAGTTAGGTTATTACTTTCTCCCAAGTAGTGAGCCTTTTTCTATAAGATGCTCGCTCCCAAACTGAAAACCCTTCATAAAATCTCTTTAGTCTTCAAACACGAAGCGAAGAAGGTAGATTGTTGACTGTAGCACTATGGTTGTGATCACTTATTATAAGACGTAACGAGTATTAAATACAGGGTTTAAGCAATAAAATAGACTTGTACTTTCTCAAATGTATCGTTATTGTATGTGTACTCAAAATATTACTCGTGTGATACGTTAACATTCATTTTTGAACCAATATGATACGTGGATGACGGTAAACCGGTTAAAAAGTGATTTTTTTAAGCAAAAATAGTCTTTTGCGATTTGTTTCCTTTGCAAAATAGATCCCTTTAAATATTTTTATTGCAAAATATGTCCCTTGCGATTTTTTTCCAAAATAGGTGCTTGTGTGATTTAAGTCCATGACAAATCTTTAATTTTGTTAGCAAAAACTTTTGATTTTTCCAAATTTCGCAAATCTTGAAGAACTTAGGCTTTGTTGTGATTTTTTTCAAAAATACTCATTTTTTAACCAGAAAGCCAATATACCAATGAATGTAGGAAGATTTGCAAACTGATTGCGAAATTTGAAACAAGTTTGCGTACAAAAATAGTCCTTGTGCGATTTTTTTTGCAAATTTGGCTTTTTCGTTATTTTTTCTTTTTCCAAATATTGTTTAATTTTTAATTGCGTGATTCTTTTTCTAGTAGCATGAAAAACTTTGGGTATTTTGGCAAAAAGGGCCCTTGTGCGAATGTTTTTTAAATAGCATGAAAAAATTTATCCTTAATTATATCTAATATTGTTTTCACTTTTAAAGTAAAGGCATAAATGTTTAAAAAAAATTGCATGAGGACTAAATTTGTAAAAACAATTGGCACAGGGACCAATTTGGTAACTTTATAAACAAGGACCCATTTGTAGAAAAAGTTTTGCAGCAGGGACTAAAAATCGCACAAGGACCTATTATGCAAAAAATTGCAAAGGATTTATTTTTCAATAGAACAAATTTGCAAGGGACCATTTTTGCTTAAAAAATCACGTTTCGGTAAGTTTAGCCGGTTTGTTGGTTATCCACATATCACACTGATACAAACATGAATGTTAACATACCACGCGAGTAATATCTTGTAATAAGAGGGTTTAAATCTTTGTAGTTCATTTGTACGTTGTCGTGTTATATCTCTACTATCTTATAATGCATTTGGGACTATTCCATTATTAGCAAGGCTTAAAATTCAGATTTTTAAACTTGCTTGTTATAGAAATATTGTTTTTTGATAGTCATCAATATCATTATAACAGCCCATTTAATCTTCATTATAACAACCTTCAATATCAATAATTATTAAAAACGTGTAACCGCTAAAAATCATTACTATCAATAATGATTATTAAAAATATCTAACCACATCCATCATATAAATTCACACAAACCATTTCATATCTCTCACACACAAAAATAGTCTCTCAATATACCCTCACTTTCACTCTTTAACTCTTACGGGTCCTTTTTTTGCAAAGATTCTTTATATGTTTGTTAGAAAAACATTTAACTAAATAACATTTTCTCGCTGAAAAATATAGTCATAAGGTACCCGCCGCCGTATTGCGCGGGTACCCTGCTAGTTTTTATAGTGCACAAATCACTTCATATTAGTAGAAATCAAAACAAAATAGCTAAACCATCACTAACTATTCAAGGCGTTTTACACGTAAGAGCATCCCCATTCATAACACCATAACACACCAATAACACCGTCCACGTCAGTGCCACACCAGCTTTAACATTTAACATTAACATCCCCAAAAAACACCCACAACCATAACATCCCAATAACATCAATAACACCAATAACATTTCATATTTTCAATTTCAACCCCTAAACTAAAACAAACACTTCATTTATTAAAACACATATCACATTTAACATTAAAACACCAAGTACATTAAACATTAAACACGAATTACATTAAAAATTAAAGATACAACTACTAAAACTACTAAAACTTAAAAAAACGAATCATCCGAGTCCCAACCATCAGAACTGGTTGGCGGAGAATAAAACTCCCCATTCATGTATCGACTCTCCATTATGTAGGAAGAAGTTGTCTTGCCGGTACTGAGCTTCCCGTGCTTCTTGCTCACGGCTAGCAGCCTCTTCACGTGCTTGCACTTCCATAATCTCCCTAAGGTTTTCTTCATCTTGTTCCAGTTGCCGGAGGGTAGCCTCACTTAACCCGCTGGTGTGGTTTTGAAAATCCACCTGTGGACTGTTCACAGGTGAACTTGGAACAATTGGGAGGTACGGGATGTTTTCAAAACCCACCGGAAAGACATTTTCTGGTGGTGTAGAGTAAACATCAGGTTCTGGTAGAGTTGGAAAGCTGGTTTCCGGCAAGTGATTTGGATTTGGAAAGCTGGTTTCCGGCAACTTTTCTGGGATGGGGAATTGCTGAGAAAAATCTTTGCGAGACATTTTGTGTGTGTGAGTTGTGTGTTAAACAACTCTGGTAGAGTTGTATATATAGGCAGTTTTGATTTTGAAATTGAATAAATCCCGCTCATATTTGATTTTTTAATTTCAAATTTGAATTTGAATTTATCCCGCCGAGAATTGACCAGTATAATTTAAATTTGAATTTGAATAGGTTGAGGGGGTGTAAGTGAAAATTTATTTGAAATGGTGTAGGGGTGAAATGATTTTTTTATTTTTTTTTAATATGTAACGCGCGTTAGCCCTGTAACGCCCAGGGACTAACGGCGTGAATAACATGCCCTTCCAAGGGTAATAACGCAATAACGCCGTTATTGGGGGGTTTAACGCCGTTTGGCGTTAACAATGGGAGTGCTCTAATAAAGTGAGAATAATATTTGACATTTTGGTGGCGTACTCCGTATTTCTTTACTTAAATTAAGTGTGAATAGTAATTAAAACGTTTATGTTTCGTAAAATAGATATCCTTCAAACCCCGGACACAGCCACAGTTTCGTTTCGCTAGTAAGTAAGTTTAAAACCACTTTCTGCATAGCGACACTTTTGTGTCACTATGACTAATATATGTAAACCATTAAATCGACATTTTAAGCGAGCAAACCATTTAGGCGAGCAAATCATTTGCTCTTCAATTCATTTCATTCACATATCATCGCTAAAAGACAGAATAAGGAGAGCAATGCTTTAATTTGCTCTCATTTCCAATTACTCTCTGCCTCGCTACAATACAAATAACATGGAAAGCAAATTTTTGCTCGCCTAAAATATCAATTTTGATAAAATGAGTTTAAAGTTCATTTTGAAAAAGGAAAAAGTAAAGTGTTTATTTGGGTGCGTTTGGTATCCCACTATGAGAATGAGATTATGAATATGAAAGTGATTAAAAGTGTTTGTTTAAGATGAGGGGCTCACCACTATGGTAATGAATGATAGATATAATTCATACTCCATATACATCAAGTGAGCTAGGTATGGATATTTCATAGGTGAAGGACCCACCACTATTATCAAACTCATACCCATTATCATTCATGGGCAGCATACCAAACGCACCCTTAAAAAAATTTCTCGTTGAAATAATGTGTCATACCCATTTACATGACGCTATTTACAAATGACTTTTTTCTACAGCTATTTTATAATCACAAGCAACCTAAATGTTAAACAAGTAAAAGGTTTGAATAATCACACGATTTGAATTAATGATCTCTCACTTTATTATATTCTACGTATTTCATGATAAGAGAAAAATTATGATAAGAGAAAAAAATATGATATTGAAGTATTCCAATTTTTTGTTCAAAAAAAAGAAGTATTCCAATTCATTAAAGTTTATATATTGTTTGCATACGTTATTTGCTTGTTGAATTATTATTGCTGACATAAGATTATATATACGCCTTAGATTCGTACGGTGGAAAGGATAGGAAAGGTAAGAATGGAAAAAGGGGTCTATTCCTATGTTTGTTAGACATAAATAATGGAAGCATGTAATTAAATGTCCATTCTCAACCTTGACTTTTCATTTTTTTTAAATTAGAGAAAGATGAAAATGATAATTTTAGAAGGACCTTTTCTCACTAATCATTCTTTTGTGAATCAATAACATAGAAAAAAAAGGAATAACATCTAAAACATATGCAACACATGCACAAACTCTTAAAAAAAAAAAAAAAAAAAAACACTTACGGTAGACATTTTACTTCATTAATTCTGCTGCACGGTTTAATTTCTTTTTAGTATCACAATGTATATGATTGTTTTATCACATATTATCTTCGTTGTTCTTGGTATCTTTTGCCGTAATTCTATAATAATTCAATTAATTGCTAGTGTAAAGTGATTAAATGCTCCATTTATAATCTATAATATTAAACTTTAGTAATAATTGCCCCTATAATAAAAAGGCTTGGGTTACATAGTATACTAGTTATTAACAAGTAGACAGGTTCCTGTGCACAATGACGGTGTATAGCGAAAAATAATTATAATTGCGAGATCATGATTCTGGTTCGATCTTTGATACAAAGCGTGTGTCTTTAATACAAAGCCTGTGTTTTTTAAAATTAAGATAGTATTTATTTTTGAAAAGTTGTCAAGTTTAGGATTCATCAAATTTAAGGTGTATTAAAGTATACTTAGGGGTATTTTAGGTAAACTACATTAATTTAAGACTAAAATACACAGTTGGTCCCTAAACTTGGCACAATGCTTCGCGTTGGGACAAAACTCAGCCTTTTCATCGCCACAGGTCCAAAACATGGCCTTTATATGCCAAATTAGTCCTTTGACCAAGTCAATATCTGATTTTTGTTTTGTAGTCGAGGGTATTTTAGTCCATACACATTTATACTTTTATAACACATTTATATTTTAGTCTTTCATCTTTCATCTTCGTCATCATCTCCCCAAATCATCATCTCCCCAACATTAGGCTTTTAACCATTACAGGTTCTGCACATTTCAAGAGAGTAAAACCATGGGGAGCTTTTAGAGTTATCTCAATCATCCATAAAACATTGAAGTATAGTAATACTACTTTAATGAAACACCAGCCACCTTCGATTGAAGTCATAAAATCATAGCTTGTAACCAGTGGCCGTCTCTGATTCTTCGCTTCTTGCACTTCACAGGCTTCAAGTGACGATTCCATAAATAACATTAGCTTTTAAACACTGTACCCGTTCATGTTAAACGAAATTTTTCATCATAATCTGAACTGACGAGGGAGACGACCACATCTGCTCTGTGCTCTCAGTATCTCTTTGGCAAAATCTTGATTTCCATTAAGCAAAATAGATGCATACATTCATCAGAAGTTTGAAAAATAAACAAGAAGTAATAGGACTATTATTATGAGTTTAGAATTATAAATATCTATATCTTGTAGTTATAAACATTGTATTATTATGAGACAAGTAGCCAAAAGAATGATTTTGTTGGTGACACCTTTCCAACAACAATACATGGATGATCTTAACAGATGCCTGCGGGTAAACTTTTGTCATATTTCAAGTACGAGTATATAGGATTTTCCATTTCAAATGACCTTATTTTGTGTATAAAATTTTGGTTTTAGACATATCTCAGTCCATCAATGTAACGAACTTCTAATGACTGTGTAACTGAGTACGTATTCAGAAAATATTTGTGCTAATGCATAGAATTTTGATTCCTAAGGATAATTAGATAATTTTATCCGTCAAATAATTATTTCCAAGTTTTTTTAATTGCATACGTTTGTTTGTCTCTGTTCTTGTTGCAGCCTTAGTTTGTTATGTTGCTGTTGGCTCTTTCAGAACTGTTTCAGTGGTGGTCGACAAGGACCAAATACTCCTTTACTAGGTCCACCTCCTCCTCATCATGGCCCCATGGATTCTCATCTTGGAGATTTAGGAGATCCTCACAGTCCATTTGGGGCGCCTCATCCACCGGGTCCTCCAGGCCATTTCCGCCCTCCAACTCCACACGGTTACCCTGGACCTCCCCCGCCTAGATATCGACTACCATCACTTTTAAAACTTGTATATGTGGAATCCAACAAGTTGAAAAGTATACCACATGCATAAGTTTGGAAAGTAACAACTGCATCCACCCATCTACAGCCACAATCACAATGGGGCCATCGACATAATCATTGTATTCAAATCATGATAGGTAATCTTCAACATTGTTGAAGCATTAATGAAATATTTTTGCCAGATAAAAGAGAAAAGGTTTGTGTCACCAATAATTTAAAGTGACCGTGACACTAAATTCATTATATTATCGACCACGCTAGTGGGTTGCAACCATCCACAGGTCAAGATCACACACAGTATGCAAGCAACTACAAACCTCCAGTCACATCCATATCAGCAATTGAAAATTGAATGCAAATCATGCTCAATAATTCACAAAATTTTCAGTGCAGTTACTATTCTTATAGTCCTTACAATGTCTATAATAAGAAAATAAAACTAAAATCCAAATGAACATTGAGAATGCAATATGACCATCAATATGAAATCTTGAATCCAAATTTAAATATGCAAAACCAGTGACTGCCGGTTTTTTAAAATAAAAGTAGGATTCTAACATATATGGCATTTCATATCTTGAAACGAATAGAAACAATACAGTATACATATGAACCAAAGTGAAGTTGTACGAGCATAACACATTCTTATACAGTATACACATTCTTATGATTTTATGACTTCAATCGAAGGTGGCTGGTGTTTTTTTAAAGTAGTATTACTATACTTCAATGTTTTATGTATGATTAAGATAACTCTAAAAGCTCCCCATGGTTTTACTCTCTTGAAATGTGCAGAACATGTAATGGTTAAAAGCCTAATGTTGAGGAGATGATGATTTGGGGAGATGAATGATTTGGAGAGATGATGACGAAGATGAAAGATGAAGGGCTAAAATATAAATGTGTTATAAAAGTATAAATGTGTATGGACTAAAATACCCTCGACTACAAAACAAATATCAGATATTGACTTGGTCAAAGGACTAATTTGGCATATAAAGGCCATGTTTTGGACCTGTGGCGATGAAAAGGCCGAGTTTTGTCCTAACGCGAAGCGTTGTGCCAAGTTTAGGGACCAACCGTGTATTTTAGTCTTAATTTAAGTTTTCAAGATTCAAGATTTCAAAATTTGACATTTACTCTTTATAAGTAGTATAGATTTGTATCTTGTTTTAATAACTCACGCAAATAGAATAGAAAGATGATATATTTATATATGAATTCTTATTGAAAAATTATACTACATAACATTCATTGAAGTGTTTTGGGAGCCGGCACTGTTCCGAAGCCGCCGACTTGGAGGTTGGCTTAAGCGAGTGGGGCGGCTTGTATGCACTGTGGAGCCACGGCTTGAGCCGACACTGTTCACACGCCGAGACGAGCCAAGCCGATGGCTTAGAGGGATTAAAATAATGCTTAATGGGTGGCTTAGTGGGTTTTTTGCAACTTAATTTTGTATTCGTTGCATGCCATACACATGTATTCCATTATTGGTCTAGATGTTTTAATACCAAAACCACATCTCACTTTTCATTTGTTTCATTTTCTTTTAACAAAAATCACATACACACACAGTGATGGAAGTGAGTAAATTGGAGGTGAAATTTATTTTTTGCAGCATATGTTGTTATTTAGGGTTTATTTGGTTATCTAGCAAAAGGTTAAATTGTTTTAGGGGTTTTGGTTAGAATGACGAGTATACTTTGTAAACATCAAAGATTCACATCAATATACAAGGTTGGGAGGTCGAGAGGTCGGGATTGGAGATAAATACTAAACATGGTTAGAGAGAGAAAGGTGAAAGAATGTGTTATTAGATTGAAAGATTAATGATACAATACAACACTTTCCCACACCCTTCATGGAGAGTCATGAGGGGTATTTATAGGCTCCTAACATCACCAATTTGCCTCGTGTACATAATTAGTCCCTGCGGGCACAACTATATTACATATCTAGTCTAATTCATGCGTAAAACGTTATCTTTATAAAATGGCAAAGCTAACAATCTCCATCCAAGATTGTGTCACACGTGAATTGTTACAATGAGTCCTATAAGTACATAACAAAGTAAGATAACAATGTTGTTGAAGCGCATAGTCTCTAATGATGTTACTATAATCAAGATATTGAGGATGAATTTAAGTTCTTTCTTCCGCAGGTGTAAAACCCGAATTTCTAAAATTCACAAAAAGACCAAAATACCCCTATGATCAAAAAGTATGAATAATTAATTTAAAGAGTACCAAATAAGCTATGTAAATTCAGAGAATTATCAGATATGATCATAATAAATTTTAAGAACTTTATAAGTTTAATTTTTGTATTTTAAAAAGTATAAAAATCGGCCATATAATTATTTAGGCCCGAAAAGTATTTAAACTAATTAATAAAGTGTATAAATGAAGAATAAGGCCCAAAGTAATTTAAGAAAAATGTATGGTAATTTTTATGAGCCCAATACATTATATAGCCCATATAAAAATTATAAAAACCATATATAAACACATTATACGGTTTATTATAATCCCTAACGATTCCAAAACCTTGGTCGACACTCTAAAACCATAAACAATTCGACATTCGTTTTTCAAGGCTTAGAGCTATTTTCTTGGACGAGTTTGAAGGTGAAGAAGGTGTTAAAAATCTGGTTCGAGGTTCTAAGGTGCTGATTTGATCGTTGTGATTTTCTTGGTCGATTAGGGTTTACCGAGTGGAGTTGGTGTGTTCTTTTTGTTCTAACGTCCTGATCTCATCAAGGGTATGTTTCAAATATTATTTTCAGTCCTAAAAATCATATAGAACCTGTAAAAATTATTCATGCATATTTAACAAGTCGTATGGAATTGTTTTGTATTAAAACCCTAAAAGCGTATAAAATAGAGAACGAGCATATAATAATTTTTGGGACCATGATCTGAATTTTCTGGAGACTCTTATATGTTATACGACCTGAATAAAATACATATTAGTGAATTCGAAGCTTGTGTGAATTGTTATGGATTTGTTTTGTTCGATCGCGTATGAAAAAGGAAGAATTTAAAAGGGACGATTAGGGCTTGGATAAAACTAGGGTTGGTTTGTTATGGTAAAGATTAATTAATGCTGTAGTAATGATGAATTAATGATGGGTTAAACCTAGGTTTAGGGTTGTTCTTGAATTATGCATCAATCGGTTTTAAATAAAAGTTTTGGGTTGGTTTTGTAAAGTATGAAACTTAAAGGTTATTTCTGTAAACAGTAAAATAAAGGTACTGAACGTATAAGAATAAGTATGAGGGTTAAACTTGTAATTTTGGATATTTAGAGGGCCATTCGAATCGTTATTAAATTAAAAGGGTATGTTTTGTAAATTCTAAAACCTTTGGGCTAAAATTGTAAAATCTGATAATATAAGGTTAGATCGTATAATTAAAGATGTTAAAGGTGTAATATGTAATTCTGAGTAATTATGGGTCGACAAGTGTGAGTTAATTGTGTAGAGGCATGCATGAGTTCGAGCCATATTCCGTTTGTTCTCATATGTTCTAAGTCAAAGTGGAAGTCATTAAAAGAGGTAACATGTAAATTAAATGCGTATTAAGTGATATTAAAAGTATGGGAAACCCTAGAACATAAATAGGAAGTCGATTAGGGTTAAAAGCTAAGTGTGTAAATCCGTTATTTCATGTGAAAAAGGGTAAGTCTTGGAGTCATTAATAACTATTGATTAAGAGTATAATGAGCTAGTTCTAAGTGTGTCGTAAACATGCGTGAGTTATGATTTTATGCAAGAAGTCACATATCATGAATTAAAGTATTGCATGCATGGTCTCATTAAGGTTTGTATGCGAACAATGTTACGTGTGAGTCTTGATTAATCATGTAAGTTAAGAAGGCTTGTATAAATTATTTTGAAAGAGAGTCCTAAAATCCGTTTTGACAATTACCAACCCCATACTATGAATAATGATCATATAAGCTCTCGAATAAGATGTATGCCATATTAAACCCTTAAGTTTACCGTTTGTCATTTGCAACCCATAAGTTTGGCTAATTAATGATTAATACTCTAAAATGTTGGAATTCCGTCCGTCACTAAAAATAAGAATATTCTGACAACTCTAAAAGTATTAATGAGATTAATCCGTTATGACATTAATGATGCTAATAAGTATTAAATAAATCATAATCCGTGTAGATTCGTTGAAGGAGACGCGACGTTACCTCTTCGTGTTCCTACATTCGTTTGCTTTCCTCTCATTTGCTTTAAGGTACAGATATTCTGACCTTTTTAGTAAAGGTTCCTTATGATGTTCTTTTCGTTCGCTTTTCTATTTTACTTATTAGGGTTTCCGATGCCATTGCTATGAACCCTTTTTGATTGTTTGATCTGTTACTTGTGTAAAATACATGTTCTAGTGAACTATGCAATATCTGATGTGAACTTATGTTAGGAAGATTTTGATATGCACAATCGTTGAACCTTGCTATGGTTGATTATGAACTTCTGATTATGAATGTATGATATGCCACTGTGATATGAACTTCTGACTTCTGAATATCTGAATATGAACCTTATGATATGAAGTTATCTGATATGTTATCTGTGACCTTTATGATGAAATATGATCTGTGTCAGTTATGACATTCTGATTTGACCTAAGATAGTTTGACACCCGAGCCAAATATTTCACTAGTCATGGGGGTTCCATGTCCGTATCAGTGATGCACCTCTGATATGACTCTAGGGCAGTAGAGTGATGTTCTGCCACGTCCCTTGAAGGTGGGGCATATTTCGTATATGTAGGTTGGGGCGTATGGATGCATCCTAGATCTGATCTGTTATCTGATATGTTTTCTGGTGAATGATGTCGTGTGCAATACGCGTCTTCACAAAATTCTGGGAGCTAGCTACTCCAATTATTTTCTGAGGTTACCTTTTGAAGAAGAAAGATATTTCTGATATGATATGTTCTGGGCTCGTGGTAGTTGACTAAATCTTTATCTGTTACTTCTGTGTTAAGTATTCTGTATGATTCGGTATTTTTGAGTGTTTATATTTTATATTTTGATATGATATGTTAGTGAATGTATTATGTATTCTGATGATATCTGTTCTGATAATTGCTAATGGCCATGTTATGTCTTTGTCTATTTAGTTATAGTTTGTCTACTGTATTTTCTATCTGTATGTGTGACTGCCATGATGTGACTGCTATTTCCGCTGCTACAATATTGGATTAAGTGTGTTAGATGTAGATTGATTTAATCTGTATGAATGCCATGATTATTTTCTAGGAATTGTTTCCGTTAGCCCTTAGACTTTTCGTTTGGTTTATAGGTAATCTATTATTCTTGATATGTTAAGTGTTTGGTTATTCTGATGTGTTTGTGTTTGTGTCATAAACGTGTTCTGAGGTGATCGTTAAATGTTATGTGTTTTTCTGGATTTCTGTATATTTGCGCTTCCGCAGAATCCTCAAAGATTCGTTATTTCTCATTCCGTTGTGATTTCGTTAATTGTATATTTATTCTATTTTAGCTTTTGTTTCGTTATATCTGTTCACTGGGCTTTGTAAGCTCAGCCGCACTTTCTTTTCCTGCGGCAGGTATTTAGCATTCAAGATGAGCTTATGGGATAGCTGATCTGGGTTGAGAGTAGAGACAAGAGCAAGATTTGAAATAGGGATCTTAAATTTATTTTGAATATTAAGTTATTTATATTATCTTTTGTAAGTTTTGTAAAGGCTTCCGCTTTTGTATAGTATTTAAAGTTCTGATATGAAACCGTATTGTGATATCTTTACCCTTGTCGGGTCGGGGTGTTACAATTTATGGTATCAGAGCTCTAGGTTTTAGGACCCTTAGAGCTTAGGCTATGACCTGTGAGGATTGGGTAGACATTAGGTTTCCGTCTGTTCAGATATCTTTCGATTCCTTTTGATTGTCGTTCAGATTTGACTTCGATATTCTTTTGTCTTCACTGAATTGGCCCTCCTCTTTGCGCATCGAATTTTGTTATTTTGTTTTCGCTCGTCCGTTTGCCGATCGTTAGATGGAGACTACCTGTGGAGCCAAAGAAGATGGTGCCGACCCTGCGTTGCTGCAACAGTCCCTGTGCTGGAGAGGTTCGTGAAGCAGAAGCCACGCCCGACTGCCGTGCTGTTGGAGACATCAGGATGCTGCTGGAGGAAGCTGGACGAATCAACCAAAGACGCAACGACGAAGACATGATTCAACAGGTGGCTGGGAAGGTTCATCTACTTCTAATGATTTGGGCGCGACGTGTGTTACTCTGATTCGTTTGTCACGCGTTTTGAGGCGGTTTGATATCTTGCTACGTGATTTTGATCGGCATTACTTTTCTTTGATTCGTTCAGAACTCGGTTTGAATCGTGAAGTTTTATCATTTAGCATTCTGGTACATCTCAGCTTTTCTTTCTGGATCGTCAGTAATGAGTCATGAGGAGCCGTTTTATGCAAGTTGGTAGCCTCGTTTGTTGGTAATATGGTAAGTTGTCTGATGTGTTATATGCCGCATGAATGTGTATCTGGTCTGTTTTGGTATGTTACTTGTTATCTGTATGTAATATGTTTTGTTATGATATTAGTTATGTGGTTTACCATGACCCGGGACAGAATATGATGACAATAAGAACTTGTTATGTGATGCAAGTATTATGACGCCTGATCAACGTGATAATACCGAGATCATATAATTTGGACTTATTGAAATCATATGACGTTCGGGGAAATGCCTGTGGTCGATATGTGAATGGACTTTGACTTGTATCTGTTATTTGGCACTTCTCATGTTCGTTTGAAATTCCGTACCAAATTGTGAGATTTTCGTCGATATCTGTTACGTATAAGTTTTGTACGATTGGGATCCGAAATCGTTATGGTCTTCGTGAACCTATGAATTGCTATGTCTGCCCTAAGCTTGTACGTCTCCAAGTACTTCTGCGACTAGTGAGGCCGATAGGATTTATTCCGTCTATGCATATGTTGTTCTCATCATTAGATATCTGAATAAGTTAGATATTGTCGTTCGATTTTCTACATCTCATCTGTTACCTGCCATTATTCTGATGAGTATATGGTAGTCTATTGTAAGTAATTGATTATTGCTTTGACTTCTGAAAATTATGAGTTTGTAGATTCTGATAACAATCCGTTTGTTCCGAGATAAGATTAGCGTTCGTTATATTCCTAGAAATTCTGAAATCCGATTTGTTTTCTGTTCTGTTCCGTCTTGTTCAATTTCGAGGACGAAATTTTATTTTAGAGGGGAAGAAGTTGTAAAACCCGAATTTCTAAAATTCACAAAAAGACCAAAATACCCCTATGATCAAAAAGTATGAATAATTAATTTAAAGAGTACCAAATAAGCTATGTAAATTCAGAGAATTATCAGATATGATCATAATAAATTTTAAGAACTTTATAAGTTTAATTTTTGTATTTTGAAAAGTATAAAAATCGGCCATATAATTATTTAGGCCCGAAAAGTATTTAAACTAATTAATAAAGTGTATAAATGAAGAATAAGGCCCAAAGTAATTTAAGAAAAATGTATGGTAATTTTTATGAGCCCAATACATTATATAGCCCATATAAAAATTATAAAAACCATATATAAACACATTATACGGTTTATTCTAATCCCTAACGATTCCAAAACCTTGGCCGACACTCTAAAACCATAAACAATTCGACATTCGTTTTTCAAGGCTTAGAGCTATTTTCTTGGACGAGTTTGAAGGTGAAGAAGGTGTTAAAAATCTGGTTCGAGGTTCTAAGGTGCTGATTTGAACGTTGTGATTTTCTTGGTCGATTAGGGTTTACCGAGTGGAGTTGGTGTGTTCTTTTTGTTCTAACGTCCTGATCTCATCAAGGGTATGTTTCAAATATTATTTTTAGTCCTAAAAATCATATAGAACCTGTAAAAATTATTCATGCATATTTAACAAGTCGTATGGAATTGTTTTGAATTAAAACCCTAAAAGCGTATAAAATAGAGAACGAGCATATAATAATTTTTGGGACCATGATCTGAATTTTCTGGAGACTCTTATATGTTATACGACCTGAATAAAATACATATTAGTGAATTCGAAGCTTGTGTGAATTGTTATGGATTTGTTTTGTTCGATCGCGTATGAAAAAGGAAGAATTTAAAAGGGACGATTAGGGCTTGGATAAAACTAGGGTTGGTTTGTTATGGTAAAGATTAATTAATGTTGTAGTAATGATGAATTAATGATGGGTTAAACCTAGGTTTAGGGTTGTTCTTGAATTATGCATCAATCGGTTTTAAATAAAAGTTTTGGGTTGGTTTTGTAAAGTATGAAACTTAAAGGTTATTTCTGTAAACAGTAAAATAAAGGTACTGAACGTATAAGAATAAGTATGAGGGTTAAACGTGTAATTTTGGATATTTAGAGGGCCATTCGAATCGTTATTAAATTAAAAGGGTATGTTTTGTAAATTCTAAAACCTTTGGGCTAAAATTGTAAAATCTGATAATATAAGGTTAGATCGTATAATTAAAGATGTTAAAGGTGTAATATGTAATTCTGAGTAATTATGGGTCGACAAGTGTGAGTTAATTGTGTAGAGGCATGCATGAGTTCGAGCCATATTCCGTTTGTTCTCATATGTTCTAAGTCAAAGTGGAAGTCATTAAAAGAGGTAACATGTAAATTAAATGCGTATTAAGTGATATTAAAAGTATGGGAAACCCTAGAACATAAATAGGAAGTCGATTAGGGTTAAAAGCTAAGTGTGTAAATCCGTTATTTCATGTGAAAAAGGGTAAGTCTTGGAGTCATTAATAACTATTGATTAAGAGTATAATGAGCTAGTTCTAAGTGTGTCGTAAACATGCGTGAGTTATGATTTTATGCAAGAAGTCACATATCATGAATTAAAGTATTGCATGCATGGTCTCATTAAGGTTTGTATGCGAACAATGTTACGTGTGAGTCTTGATTAATCATGTAAGTTAAGAAGGCTTGTATAAATTATTTTGAAAGAGAGTCCTAAAATCCGTTTTGACAATTATCAACCCCATACTATGAATAATGATCATATAAGCTCTCGAATAAGATGTATGCCATATTAAACCCTTAAGTTTACCGTTTGTCATTTGCAACCCATAAGTTTGGCTAATTAATGATTAATACTCTAAAATGTTAGAATTCCGTCCGTCACTAAAAATAAGAATATTCTGACAACTCTAAAAGTATTAATGAGATTAATCCGTTATGACATTAATGATGCTAATAAGTATTAAATAAATCATAATCCGTGTAGATTCGTTGAAGGAGACGCGACGTTACCTCTTCGTGTTCCTACATTCGTTTGCTTTCCTCTCATTTGCTTTAAGGTACAGATATTCTGACCTTTTTAGTAAAGGTTCCTTATGATGTTCTTTTCGTTCGCTTTTCTATTTTACTTATTAGGGTTTCCGATGCCATTGCTATGAACCCTTTCTGATTGTTTGATCTGTTACTTGTGTAAAATACATGTTCTAGTGAACTATGCAATATCTGATGTGAACTTATGTTAGGAAGATTTTGATATGCACAATCGTTGAACCTTGCTATGGTTGATTATGAACTTCTGATTATGAATGTATGATATGCCACTGTGATATGAACTTCTGACTTCTGAATATCTGAATATGAACCTTATGATATGAAGTTATCTGATATGTTATCTGTGACCTTTATGATGAAATATGATCTGTGTCAGTTATGACATTCTGATTTGACCTAAGATAGTTTGACACCCGAGCCAAATATTTCACTAGTCATGGGGGTTCCATGTCCGTATCAGTGATGCACCTCTGATATGACTCTAGGGCAGTAGAGTGATGTTCTGCCACGTCCCTTGAAGGTGGGGCATATTTCGTATATGTAGGTTGGGGCGTATGGATGCATCCTAGATCTGATCTGTTATCTGATATGTTTTCTGGTGAATGATGTCGTGTGCAATACGCGTCTTCACAAAATTCTGGGAGCTAGCTACTCCAATTATTTTCTGAGATTACCTTTTGAAGAAGAAAGATATTTCTGATATGATATGTTCTGGGCTCGTGGTAGTTGACTAAATCTTTATCTGTTACTTCTGTGTTAAGTATTCTGTATGATTCGATATTTTCGAGTGTTTATATTTTATATTCTGATATGATATGTTAGTGAATGTATTATGTATTCTGATGATATCTGTTCTGATAATTGCTAATGGCCATGTTATGTCTTTGTCTATTTAGTTATAGTTTGTCTACTGTATTTTCTATCTGTATGTGTGACTGCCATGATGTGACTGCTATTTCCGCTGCTACAATATTGGATTAAGTGTGTTAGATGTAGATTGATTTAATCTGTATGAATGCCATGATTATTTTCTAGGAATTGTTTCCGTTAGCCCTTAGACTTTTTGTTTGGTTTATAGGTAATCTATTATTCTTGATATGTTAAGTGTTTGGTTATTCTGATGTGTTTGTGTTTGTGTCATAAACGTGTTCTGAGGTGATCGTTAAATGTTATGTGTTTTTCTGGATTTCTGTATATTTGCGCTTCCGCAGAATCCTCAAAGATTCGTTATTTCTCATTCCGTTGTGATTTCGTTAATTGTATATTTATTCTATTTTAGCTTTTGTTTCGTTATATCTGTTCACTGGGCTTTGTAAGCTCAGCCGCACTTTCTTTTCCTGCGGCAGGTATTTAGCATTCAAGATGAGCTTATGGGATAGCTGATCTGGGTTGAGAGTAGAGACAAGAGCAAGATTTGAAATAGGGATCTTAAATTTATTTTGAATATTAAGTTATTTATATTATCTTTTGTAAGTTTTGTAAAGGCTTCCGCTTTTGTATAGTATTTAAAGTTCTAATATGAAACCGTATTGTGATATCTTTACCCTTGTCGGGTCGGGGTATTACAGCAGGTCTCGGATTTGATCTTTAGCACTTATGGATCTGATCGTTTTCAGCTCTGAACTCCTTATGCATCATCCTTGAAGTTCATTCTTTTGAATACTTTGGCATCGATCTTTGGCGTTGACGGCTCTTATCCTTGGAGCTTTGAACTTCTTGTGCAGTAATGATCTAGTTAGGTTATTACTCTCTCCCAAGTAGTGAGCCTTTTTCTATAAGATGTACACCTACAAACTGACAACCCTTCATAAAATCTCTTTAGTCTTTCAAACACGAAGCGAAGAAAGTAGATTGTTGACTGTAGCACTATGGTTGTATGTTTGGGGAGCAACATATCAACATAACTCACATAAAATGCATCCAAGTTGTTTAATAAGCCTAATGTACACATTATTGGTACCTCTTCGGTTCCAGATTAAGCACATTTCACTCAATCAACCAAATCATGGAAGATGAAACAATAATACTCGGCTAACCTACCAGAAAAATCAATAATGTATATGTCAATAGCCCTTCTTCATTGACCCGTCAAATCTCGGTGTACACTACATGCGAGTTATCAGAATCATTATAATGTTGTGTACATGCCGTAAAATCAATCTTGATGCAACACATGTTGTGTACAATACCCCATGAGTATATGTCGATCTATGAGTCTCTTTACAATCTGTTCTCTTCTCTTCAACCTATAAGCAACCTCTTCAAAATCCAACTAGCTGGTAATGACCACGTATGGACACAACCCAATATAGCCGACATAAAAATGAAGTAGTATCCCCAATTATGTGACTTCATGGTTGTACTAATGAATTTGTGACTTAACTATACTAAGAACTACAACGTAACTCCTTAAAGTATCAGGTGCACAATAAATAATAACCCAGACAAGTTATCTCGAGACATACAACCATCTAACCAGCTTGGCTCTAAGATAAATAAGTACACTCGTAAAATGTCACTTCAATCCCAAATAAGCAATATTGTAAAAAAACTCGGTAGTCACAAAAAAACCCGATACTAGCCATTGTCATTTGGTGAATCTTGATAAGGATCGTTTATGAGATTGATGTTTGATGAAAGTTTGTTTATAATGGATTTCGGTATTACAATTAAGGTATAAGCGGTGATAATAGTGAAACGATTTGGTGTTTGTAAACCGAGAAAAATCTTTAATCCATCAATAAATCTTAAACTTGAGCTATTTGGAGCCCGAAAGTTCCAGTCGGTTTACTCTTCGTTCTCATCGTTCCAACGTTCGATTTGATAGGTTATGGGCCAACAGCGGACACTTGTAGCTCAAGTTATGATGATTTGAAGTTTTGTCACAAAAAGTCAAATTTCGGCCTCTAAAATGTCACAATCTCGACTTCAAAACATCTAACTATCTCGGCTTGGTCAAACCTTGGCTTCCTTGGTCAAACCTCAGCTCCATAGTATCTCGGCTCCTAGGTATCTCGACCTCATCCAAAACCAATTTTGGCTTATACCTATTTCGGCTCCAAAACTAATTTTGGCTTCTACCTATTTCAGCTCCAAAACCAATTTCAGCTTCTACCTATTTCGGCTTCTTCCTATTTCTGCTCCAATTTCAGCTTCACACCAACTTTGGCTTCAATCTAATTTCTGCTTCACACCAACTTCGGCTTCACACCAATTTCAGCTTCAATCCAATTTCGGATTCACACCAATTTTGGTACTCAAAGTGTGAATTTCAGCTTCATGAACACCATCAAGCCGAAACTCGCTGTTGTTAACCAAAAACACCAAAAAAATGTGTTAAAACTTAAACCTATGATGGATTTGAGCTTAGGAGTGCTTAAGGAACATTTTTTGTCGATCTTTAACAACCTTATATCATCAGAACACCATAAATTTGAATCAAAGAGAACAAAAACCTTAGAAAATTTCAAAAACCTTTAAACACTTTTTGCTTCAAAAACCTTGAAATCAAGCTAAATCTTTGTATTTGATTTGACAAACACATAAAAAAACATATACGATAACAAAGATTCAGCCTTTAACACGTGAAACTCATAAAATAATTCAAGACACAGGCACAACTATATTACGTATCTATTCCAATTCACGTATAAGACGTTGTCTTCATAAAATAGCAACGCTAACGTACTTGGTTATGATTCTTATTCAAAATTTGGTTTGCATGTTATGATTTTTCAGAATTCATTAATGATGTGAGTGGTGCTTGCTTGGCTATGATGGTTCGGTCACTCGGTAAGTCATTATTTTGTTTTTTAATGATTATGCTTGTTATATTGTTATTGTTAGTTTTAGTTTAGTGAGTTAATCGATGTATTAGGTTTCTTGCTCAGATCAGCTTGCTTGGTTTTACAATCTCTCCTCACGAATTAGTACTCATGAACTCACTATGGTGTAGGGCTTATGTAGCCCTTACGCCATTTACCTTCACTAATAAAAAACACTTCAAAAGTCCTTCCATGGATACGGTGTATAGTTAGCGGGCTAAATACGTCGTATATCCCTACTAATATCAACCACTCATTTCAAAATATAAGATCAAAGAACCATCAAAATGCATAATAGTCTAACAGCATAAAACGTAAATTTAAAATCCAACAAGTTCATCAAACATGCATAAAAAGAAATAACAGGAAATTAAAAATTGTTCAGAATACGAAAAAAAATTCTTAAACCAAAGGATGAGGAATCACTCCTCATCCATGTCATTCCCGGCTCCACGGGAAGAAGATGAAATGTCTGGGTGGAGATAATTCTGGTGGCTGGTAAATATGCCATAATCATCTTGAGGAGGTGCTGAGGAGGTTCCTGGAATTGATGTGGAGCAGTCAGGAATGATCCACCCTGCTTGTCCCCAATGTCTGAAATATCAGGAACATAGGTGTAGGGGGTGATCAAGCTGGGGAGCTAGCAGCTACCTCATGCGATCTCCACTCCATGCATAATATCTATTTCTCTCTGCCCTCATCTTACCGAACTCCCTATAAGACTGAGTATACTGCTCACACATACCAAATACCAACATAGTCATCTCATCCATATCATCTCTAAGATTATTTATCTCCTCATCCATGTCCATCATTGTCTTATCCACAATTGTGAGCCTGTGAGTGAAAGTCATGTTAGGGCGATGTCTAACATTCCCCTCTTTATCCTGATTTAGTGGTGCCCACCTAGCATCCTCAACAGAAGTACCACTCCTACTAATGGTTGCTACCAACTAGGGTAAACATGCCCCATTATTCTCAATGATCCTAAGCTCAAGCAATTTCCCTTCATCAAGCATAATCATCTCTTTCTCCCTAGTCATTATCCTCGTCATAGCCTGACTCATAAGCCCTAGGTTCCTAGCCAACCTTCCAAAAAAATGAGCGCCCAAAATCTTGCTCCTAGTATGGGCTCCCTTAGCCCCCGAATGACATAAACCTAGCCAGATGCCATGGAGCATTGACCAATGGGACATCATCCATTGTATGAAGGAAAGACATATCCTTCACAATAACCTTTTCCTTCCCATAGTGTCTTGTTACAATAGATGTGGAAATGAGCCCGTGAACAAGGTGGCGAATGGAAGTTTCGATGTAGATCTAGGACTCTGGGTTTTTGCTTTCCAATATTCCCTTAGTAAATATGTGTGCAAAATGCATATTAGGTGTCGGGTCATCGGGTTGGGTTTTCAAACAAGCATCATAATAGGCTTGATAGAATGGTGAGTTCATCTCAACCTTGATGTGGAGCCCCATAGCCGCGAGAAACTGCTACATGGTCATGGACCGAGGCTCACCACATAGTTGGAAAGTAAGGGTGTCACGAGTATCCAAATAAACAATTTGGTCCTTTAAGTCCACCATTCTCAAAAATTCCAACAATTACTCCCTCATCACGGTTCCTTAATCTTGAACAATCTTAACAAAGCCAAAGAAGCAAACGTCCTCTCATCATTCACATACTCGAGTCTACAAAACCTTTCCAATTCCTTAATAGCTTTCCCATAATTAACTCTTCTAAAGTGATCGAAATTAAGTGTCTCGGGCCTTGCTATCTTTTTGGCCTTGAGTCCCTTGTACTAATCCTTATACGCTTTCCTTCGAATGTTATCGTAGATGGCATAGTTAAACCTCAACCAATCATGTGGGTTTCCTGAAAACGTTTGGATGCTAGTAAAGATGTGGTGAGTAAAGATTATGCATAAACAAGTTCCAAAAATATAACATCAGTAGAGTAGTTATCTACAGCATAACTAGTCTATTTTATATACGTATTTCTTTCTTATAACATATTTACGTCGTATCTATCCATTCTATGTACGTTGTATCTAAGCTGCACACAATACCATCATCAGATCAGATCCTATATACGACATATTTCTCTCATATGTCTAAGTCGTAACTATGTGAAAATGTAGATGGTATGTAAGCATCAACCACCCTACAGTCATAAAGTCGTAAATTCAACCACGTGCGCTTCCGACAAATGCCTAAAAATCTACACCTTATTCTATTTTGGTCCCATTCAAAGTCAAAAGGCGAAAATCCTTTATATATACATTCGAAAAATCATCCTAGTGGCAAATGCAATATCCTTCATATGAAACAAATCAAACACCTCTAGAAACATAAGCATGATTATCAATCAAAGTCAAGATCAAAACTCAAAAATTTCCAAAACTTTTCGAAACCCTAATCCAAGAACCGCAAATCCAAACGCAAAATCAGTGTTTAGATCTAGCAATTAAACATCTACACATCATCTAAATTATCAATCAAACAAAACTCCCATGATTTACAACACCCAAAATCAAGAATTAAGAACCCTAATTAAAATTTCTCAAACCTTAATTTTTGAGTTAGATTCAAATTTTACACAAAATTGATTACCAAATTAGGATTAGAATCATTACCTACCATAGGGAGAAGATCAGAACAAAAATTAGTCGAGTGTAAATTTTTTATTTTCACCAAAGGGGGTGAAGTTAAAAGGTGGTAAAAAAAACTTATGTATCCGGCGAAAAAAGTTTCTTTTTATATCCCCCACTAGTTACGGCGTAGATGGCTCGAGCCCATTACGTCGTAACCTAATATTGACTTGTCAAATAAAATACAAATTTTTATGTATACACCACATTTAAAAAACAAGGCCTACGTCGCATACATTTACTGTTAAAGCATGATTTTAATTGACATTTCAAAAGTTTAGCATGCGAGAAATCCAAAAACATACCTTAAATCTTCAATAAATCAGTTGCATCAGAGATGATTAAGATAATCAATAAAGTATTATAAACAATAAAAGTATCAATAAAATTAAAAGGAAAAATAAATCAAACCCCCGGGTTGTCTCCCAATTAGCACTTCTGTTTATTTCACGAGTCGTTAAAGTTCGCCTCCTCTTGATATCTACATTGAGCCATTGTGGAGAGTATCAGCCTCCATGTCTTTCATCATCGATCCATCCAAATTTTCCATCTCGTGGGTCAAGACTCTCATGAACACGCTTTTTTCCTTATTCATTTATGATCGTGAACCTTGCAAGTACATAATGTGGTTTGTGATAAGGAATTCCAAGTTCTTGGCAGTTCTGTTTCTCATATTCTTTATATTCCTCATTTGTTTCATACTTATCTACCGAAGGTTCCACCTCTTCAAGATCCTCCTGTTCAAGTGTTAGTTTCTAATCCATACACAAATCATTTTCAATTGAATCATGATTGTCAGAAACATTAGTATTGGAGCCAACGGATTCAGTGTCAGTTTCTTGTGTAGTGAGCTCATGGTTATTGTCGCTATTGTTATCAACAATTAAATCTTTTTATTCCTCAATATCCAGACCCAATGACACAGTTGACCTTAACCTATGCAATACTAAGTTCTGGAGTAACATAGCTTTTGGAAATGAATGGGATCAAGTGTAACTTTTGGACTTTCTGCCTGCTGTCATTTACTTTCAAGAACCTGCTCGTTTTCTAGTCTTTAATAAAGTTGGGTGTTTCAATAATAAATATAGGATGGGTAGCTGAATAAGTAGTTGTAATGAAAGCTTTTGTGCCTATATGAAGGGCCTAGAATTTCATTGTATGATAGACATGAAACAAAGAAAATAAACAATGAGTGTTTGCCATTTGTGAGTTGAATTTTATTCCTCCAAGTGTGTGTGTTAAGTGTTGTGTTTGCTAACTCCTTGTGCTCATCTCTCTTGATCGGTGTCATTTGGTATCAAAGCCCAGGTTCAGAATGGTTGGTCGACGTCGTACCCGTAATGTCAACCAGTTGCATGAAGAACCTGACCCGCGAGACATTGAGGTGAATGAGTTGAGACAGCTTGTACAACAACTCCAGTTGCGTCTCGAGCGCGTGGAGGCTCCTAGACAAAACCATAATGAACCAGAAAATGAAGATTCTGAAGATGAAGAATTCAACCCCTTCCATCTTAACCGCAATTCAGAATCTAGTGATGAAGCGACTCAATATCATCACAACGATCGAAGGAACAATCGTCCCCAACGTGGTGCTAACATGAGGGTAGATATTCCGGTGTTTGAAGGTAGAATCCAACCCGATGAGTTCATTGATTGCATTCACACAGTAGAGCGAGTTTTTGACTATCAAGAAGTCCGTGATGATTTGAAGGTAAAAATTATAGCCATCAAACTCAAGAAGCATGCCTCTGTTTGGTGGGAACAATTGAAGTTGAAAAGAGCTCACGAGAACAAACCAAGAATAAGAACATGGGAGAAAATGAAGCGGGAGTTGCGAAAAAAGTTTCTGCCTGATGGGTATTTACAAGAAGCATTTCTACAGTTACATGATTTTGCACAACGTGATCTATCCGTGGCAGATTACACATAGGAGTTTGATCATTTAATGTTAAAGTGTGGTATTGTGGAACCCGAGGAACAAACTATTGCACGATATCTTCGAGGGCTACGAAAAGATGTTCATGATGTTGTTAATTTACAGCCTTTTATCTCTTACAGTGATGTTTATAAATTAGCCACTAAAGTCGAGAAACAACTCAAGGAGAAAGAGGGTCGGAAATCAGCAACTTATGGTGTTAGTCGAGATCCTAGTCGAGGGTTTGCAAGTAGTCGGGCCAGTGGCTCACAAAGCACCAAATCAGCAGTAACAAAAGCACCCCAAACCCCACAGACCCATGATGTAGGGGCTGGTCCTTCTCGTATTAAACCAAAATCAGTGCAATGTTTCAAGTGCAAGGGATTTGGGCATATTTCTTCTGAATGTCCTAACCAACGGGTTTTTACTCTTGTAGAGGAAAATGTAGAAGATTATTATGACACTCCTTCAACATTTGATGAACCACAAGAAGATGAACATGAAGACATTACTTATGGGGATATGGGCGAGTTATTAGTGATTCGGAGAGCATTATCTATGGAGTCAAACGGAGATGAAGCATGGCTTCGCAACAACATTTTCCATAGGCAATGCACCTCGAATGGAAAGGTTTGCGATGTTATTATTGATAGTGGGAGCTGTGAAAATGTAGTATCCGAAGCCATGGTCAAAAAGTTACCTCTCAAGACCAAAAAACACCCGCATCATTATAAACTTTCATGGTTAAGTAAGGGTAAATCAGTTCATGTGGACCAGCGATGTTTAGTTAACTTTTCCATTGGCAAAAAGTATCGAGATGAGGTATGGTGTGATGTCATGCCAATGGATGCATGTCACTTGCTTTTGGTAAGACCATGGCAATTTGATAGACAAACCGTACACGATGGGCTGAAAAACACATATGCTTTTGTGATGAACGGGGTCAAGATTGTCTTAGGCCCGTCCAGATTAAAGACGAAAGTAAGCTCTAATAAAGGAGAAGGTAATTTATTTATATCAAAATCGGAATTCAGTGAAGCTTTACAAGAATCTAAAGTAGATTATGCTTTGATGGTAAAAGAAGTAGGAGATGAAAATCCAAAACCACCTGATGCATTGCTCCCTTTACTTGACCAATTTCAATGTATTTTCCCACATGAAATTCCAGCGGGTCTTCCTCCCATGAGGAGTATTCAACATTGCATAGATTTGGTTCCTGGAGCAACTTTGCCAAACAAGTCAGCTTATCGAATGAACCCGACGGAAAATGTTGAACTTCAAAAACAGGTTGATGAACTGTTGAAGAAAGGAATGGTGCACGAAAGTATGAGTCCGTGTGCCGTACCGGTCCTCCTTGTTCCAAAGAAAGATGGGTCTTTCCGTATGTGCGTGGATAGTAGAGCGGTTAACAAGATAACTATTAAGTACCGGTTTCCTATTCCTCGCCTCAATGATATGTTGGACCAACTTCACGGTGCTTGTGTGTTCTCAAAGATCGACATTCGAAGTGGGTATCACCAGATTCGTATACGACCTGGTGATGAGTGGAAAACAGCTTTTAAAACTCGAGATGGGTTGTACGAATGGTTGGTAATGCCATTCGGGCTTTCTAACGCTCCAATTACTTTTATAAGACTAATGAATCTTGTTTTTAAGCCTTTTATTGGCAGGTTTGTAGTAGTATATTTTGATGATATCCTCGTGTTTAGCAAAGGAACCACTGAGCACTTGGGACACCTTCGTCAAATATTTGAGGTGTTGTCCAATCAGAAGTTATATGTTAACTTGAAGAAGTGTGAATTCATGACCCACAGCTTGGTTTTTCTCGGCTATGTTATTTCGAATGAAGGGATCCATGTTGATACAAACAAAATAGACACAATTACCTCTTGGCCAACTCCAGCCACAATACATGAAGTTCGAAGTTTTCATGGGCTTGCTTCATTTTATCGAAGATTCATTCAGAATTTCAGTTCGACCGTCTCACCAATTACCGAGTGTTTAAAAGGTGGTGTTTTCAAATGGACAAAAGAAGCTCAAGCGAGTTTCAAACAAATAAAGGCAAAAATGACCGAGGCTCCAGTTCTTGCTTTGCCTAACTTTGAGAAAGTTTTTGAGCTAGATTGTGATGCTTCAGGTGTGGGCATAGGTGCAGTCCTAAGCCAAGATGGTCGGCCTATCTCATTCTTTAGTGAGAAGTTATCCGATTCTCGAAGGAAGTACACAACATATGAAAAATAATTTTATGCTATTGTGCGAGCTCTCGAACATTGGAGGCATTATCTCATCTCAAAAGAGTTCATTTTGTATTCTGACCATGAAGCATTAAAGTACATTAATGGTCAACACAAACTCAGACCTCGTCATGCACGTTGGGTGGAGTTTTTGCAAGCTTATACTTTTCACATCAAGCACAAAAGTGGTGTTACAAATCGTGTGGCAGACTCCTTGAGTCGAAGACGTTCCTTGTTGTCCACAATGCAAGTTATTGTTCTTGGTTTTGAAAAGGTTAAAGAGTTGTACCAAGAAGATGGTTTCTTTAGTAACTTGATTAATCTATGCACCAGCGGCCCTTATAAGGAATTTATTTTGCAAGAAGGTTTTCTTTTCCATGGAAACCGTTTGTGCATTCCAAATTGTTCGCTTCGACTTGAAATAATCAAGGAAACTCATGAGGGTGGACTCGGTGGTCATTTCGGGAGAGATAAAACACTTTCTTTGCTCAAGGATCGATTCTATTGGCCAAAAATGATGAAGGATGTTAGTCATTACATATTGAGGTGTCGAACATGTCACCTTGCAAAGTCAACTTCTAATAACACGGGACTTTATACTCCGCTGCCCATACCTAGTGCACCATGGGAAGACGTAAGCATGGACTTTGTAATGGGGCTGCCACAAACTCAACGAAAAAAGGACTCGATAATGGTTGTTGTTGATAGATTTTCAAAAATGGCACACTTTGTGCCATGTTCCAAGACAATGGATGCTACCAATGTTGCTGATCTATACTTCAAGGAGGTTGTTAAGTTACATGGAATTCCCAAGACAATTACAAGTGATCGAGATCCAAAGTTTGTGGGGCATTTTTGGAGAACACTTTGGCGAAAACTGGGAACAAAACTACAATTCAGTTCAGCCTATCATCCTCAAACAGATGGGCAAACTGAGTCGGTGAATCGTAGTTTGGGAAATTTACTAAGAAGCCTAGTCGGGGAAAATATACGACAATGGGATCTTGTACTACCAGAAGCAGAGTTTGCTTACAACAGATCTTGTAGCCAAACTACTGGTAGGAGTCCGTTTGAGGTTGTGTACGAATGCAATCCTTCGAGTCCTCTTGACCTTGTACCTCTACCCATAAACTCGAGTTATAGTGGTGATGGAGATGAACGTGCGAGAGTTATCAAAGAGTTACATGAAAAAGTAAAATTAAAAATCGATAAACAAAATCAGAAGTATGCAAAGCAAGCTAACAAGCACAGAAAGGCAGCAATTTTCAAAGAAGACGACTTGGTTTGGGTCCACATGAGTAAGGAGCGTTTTCCGCCTGGCCGACATGCTAAACTCCAGCAACGAAGTGATGGTCCATTTAAAATAGTGCGATGCATGGGGGACAATGCTTATAAAGTTGAATTGCCCGGACATCACCGAGTCTCTGCTACCTTTAATGTCAAGGATCTTTCAGCGTATCATGGTGAAAATGAGTTGAACTCGAGGACGAGTTCTTTTCAAAAAGGGGAGAATGACATAGTTGACCTTAACCTATGCAATACTAAGTTCTGGAGTAACATAGCTTTTGGAAATGAATGGGATCAAGTGTAACTTTTGGACTTTCTGCCTGCTGTCATTTACTTTCAAGAACCTGCTCGTTTTCTAGTCTTTAATAAAGTTGGGTGTTTCAATAATAAATATAGGATGGGTAGTTGAATAAGTAGTTGTAATGAAAGCTTTTGTACCTATATGAAGGGCCTAGAATTTCATTGTATGACAGACATGAAACGAAGAAAATAAACAATGAGTGTTTGCCATTTGTGAGTTGAATTTTATTCCTCCAAGTGTGTGTGTTAAGTGTTGTGTTTGCTAACTCCTTGTGCTCATCTCTGTTGATCGGTGTCACCCAAGCTGTATATTCTGAAAATTGATCTAAATCAATTTCATCACAATCTGCTTCATCAATGTATCCTTGTAGCTCATATTCAATCAACACACTTAACGTATCTCTTTTTCCTCCTCATCTTCTTCTTCTTCTTCTTCTTCTTCTTCGTTGTCGGTCGAGGACCAATCCATAAGGTCGAGAACATATGGTAAATGGTGTGGTATCGTACATGTGAATAGTCTGGTTGATATCTTTATGATATCAAACTCTTATTCATGTTCAACCTGCATTAAGTTAGTTCCTATTGCATCGACATTATCTATTAGCACACAATAATCAATCCAGCTCATCTTCCCTTTTGAAAATCAACAAGAAGAAGCTATCAAACTAAATAGAAAGATGAAAAATGAAAAGAAAAATAAAAATAGAAATAAGACTACCTAAGAATGAGAAATTATTTCTAAAAACCTATGCTAAATTAAAACCAAAGACTACATTCACCAAATAGAACTGCTCCCCGACAGCGGTGTCAGAAACTTGATACGTGAGATCAGGTCTTAAATTTATAATGCTCGTCTACCTAGTGATCTACACATATAATAACGGGAAGTGCACACGGTCGTACGTTGTGAGGCTATGGTAAATCCGAGGTCATCCCAAGAGTGGTGATGAATAAAGCCTAAACTTCTCTAACCTAGAAAACACTAAATTTTCATGATAGGATTTAGATCCAAATGATCGTATAACTATGGATTACTAATAGTAAAATAAGACAAAGTAAATAAACCATAAAGTGAAGCATGTTAACCTCGTCATCCAATCATTAAGTCATTTATGTGATCCTCGACTGAAATGTTTACCTACTGAATCTCTTAGAGGCATCTAAGGTCATTAGGTCCGATTTCTTAGTCGTGACTTTAACCTATTATTACACCCTATAAAGGTTTTCCTCATCATCTCTTATGTGTTTCTCACTAAAACCTACTACAACAACTAGACAGGCCATAGATATGGCTTACAGCCTATAAAGGTGTAAGGGTCGTTGGGCAAAACACCCGATGCTAATAAATTTCTATTCACTAGCACGACTACTCCTGGACTAACTACTCCTACTGAGAGCCTTACATTGGTCATGTCTTAACAAGTGCAAGAGAATCTCGTAATCAATCATACACACTAAGGTTTAGATGGTCACCTACTTCATATTATGTAATCAACCTAAGATTTATAGCCAACATCATAATTGAAGGTTCTTTAGTACACAAACAAATTATCCAAGATATCAATAGAATAAACTAGAGAATTAAGGAAAAGAAATAATAAATGTCATAACGAGGCTAACACAAAAGTGTTAGCCCAAATTCGTGTCTGAGATTTGATAAACAAATGAAGCTAGCATATACAACAAGTTCAAAGATATCAAATTAATCAAACCGAAGTAGACTATTGTGTGTGATGTTCTTGATCTTCTTTCTTCCTAATTTCCAGCCTTCTTGTGGTGAAAATTAGGGTTTCTCCAAACCCTAATCGTTTTTGTAAAAAGAGGTATAAATTCTAAATAAGGTTGTTGATAACGCTACACGCGTCGTTCGGGGTCAAAGGAACTTCCTTTTCTTCGAGCAAGTTTTATAACACCCTAGGCAGTGAACCTAATCGTTGTAGTGTAGTAATTAGGGTAAGCCACGGGTATTGATATCGTTCTCTAGGGGAATAGGAATGCTAGTAGGGAGTTACTACGCTAAGGTTAAGGTTGAGGAAGATTATTTTTTATCTTTTTATATTTTATGAAAATGGAAAGGTACGAATCTCGGGTATTGGATTTGGGGGGGTTGGTATTTCTACCGATTACTCTACTATTATCTAATTATCTAAACTAAGGTTGTGGGAGTCTATGTCTAATTAATGTGTGCTCGTATGATAGTTTAAAGATGTGTTTACTTAGTTTGTATTACTCCTTAATTATCTCCTATTGATGGTTGAGTGTCACGTCTTATTCCTAGTTGCGTTGTGTTTCTAAAGTTGTAGGGTATGCGTTTCTCCCTAACTCTTTGAACTTACCAAAGGGTCTTGTCTACAAATCCACTTAGAGATTATAGACTCCTACTCTAAGGCGCTCTTCGGATGGTTTAGCCTACAATCACTCAGGTAATCATACTCTAAGGTTCACAAAGATGAATCAAGCATTAAGTACACAACGAATGACCTATCGCATTACTAGATCATTAATCAACTAAGATAAGAAACAACCAATCAATATTCAATAATTAAGTTTCATACTTCCTAAGCAAACACACAAATAAATTAGCCGGACATGGAGAACATGCAAGCATACACACAAATAATCAAAGACATAATTGAATTAATGAAGCAAAGACTTATCTTGGTGTAAGATAGGGTTAAAAACCCTAAAATACTGTACAAGACACCTTAGGTTCGGTTTTAGGTTTTTACTCCAAAGACTCTCCACACAAAGACTGAAAAATTCGGATTCTATATATAAGATTACAATTGCGACGGCGTCACCTTATGTTTAGTGACGCCGTCGTGTCGCCGCCATTAGGGTTTCGTCTTGGCCACGTTAACCTTGCGACGGCGTCACCTTATGTCCGTGACGCCGTCCTCTTCAGCTTCTGACGTCGTCTGGATCACATCTAGGCCGTCTGAGTAGCGACGGCCTACTCTTTCACAACTAGACGCCGTCTCTTGAAAACACGAGTTTTGAGTTCTGACCCGTCACAATAATTCTCCGACGGCGTCGCAAATAGCTCCTGACGCCGTCGCCTTCTACATTCAGCGACTGTGAGTGTCTCGATTTCGACTTTGGCCATTTTCTTCATATATTCGCGCCTTTTCGTCCAAATAAGTGCCATTCCAGCATTTTGCCTTCACGAGACCTAAAAAGTGAAAAGGAACGATATTAAGCAATAACGGATACAAAAGTTATTAAATAAGGACTTAAATGACCCCTCAAAATGGTACCTTTTAAAACCTTATCAGTTGTTGGGTATATATATAGGTTTGTTGGGCTCTGTTAGCCTATATCATTGTACGGGCCCAAGCCCATCTTAGCCCATTTCTAGAATATACCGACTTGTGGTATATAGTTGGCATGTAATCATGTATTGGACAGACAATCAATTACAATCAATCAAATGTAAGATTATAAGATTGAATTGATTTGATTGATTGTAATTGATTGTCTGTCCAATACATGATTACATGCCAACTATATACCACAAGTCGGTATATTCTAGAAATGGGCTAAGATGGGCTTGGGCCCGTACAATGATATAAGCTAACACTCCCTCGCAGTCCGAGCGGCGAAATCGCGAAAGCTCGGACTGGAGTAGTAAAACTAGAAAAGAAAAACAAACAAACAATATAACCTAAAACGAAAGTTGGTTCTAAAACTTCAACCCCCAAAGAACCTTCCAAACAAACGGGGCGTGTTTTTTCATAGAAAAACATAAAGATCCACTACTTTTTTTGAGAAGATAGAGAATGGAGGTGAGGAAAGTGTCTGATGAGGGTGAGCAGATGAGAAGGCAGCGTAGCAGGTGAGAAGATAGTAGAGGTTGAAGGAGAGGCAGCGGAAAGACTTAACAAAAGTCGTCTCGGGAATTGATACCCTGGATTCGACATAAACAAAAGTCGTCTTGGGAATTGATACCCTGGATTCGACATAAAACAAAAGTCGTCTTGGGAATTGATACTCTGGATTCGACACCAACAAAAGTCGTCTTGGGAATTGATACCCTGGATTCGACATATAAATAACATTTTTTTTTCCAGCAAGACAATAATAGAAGCATTGCTTGGCAATAATGCATAAGCATCTTTTTTACCTGTCCACACCACACCACTACAAAACACAGACAAAAACACACATCATAACTCCACTCACATAATCAACCCCTAAAATCACGATCCACTTCTCCAACCAACAAAAACAAAATGAACGTGAGCCATCCGTCAGTACATCCAGTGGAAGCACCACCGCCACCACCGTTAGATGACGACGGACTACGAGTAGCAAGACTACAAATGAAGGTGATCCAAGGCATGCCTGGTACGCTTGGTGGATTGTTACTAAGGTTTTGTCAGTTTGCGTTTCGGTTCCGGTTAGATCTAACCACGCAAAAATCAGACATCGGTGAGGTAAAAGATAAGAAAGAAAATATAAATGGGTGGAGATGAAGAGGAGCTCGCGGCAGCACTTTGAATGTGCATTAGGACACCAAAGTTGTTGCAAGTAAAAGAAGAAAGAAACAAAATAAATAAACGGGTGGAGATGTTGGTGGTGTTCGGGTGGATCTGGGTGGTTGCAGGTGGAGTTGGGGCGGTGATCATAGCTGTGTTAGGAGCTTAGGATGACGGCAATTTTATTAGGGTTGTAGAGAAGAAAAGTGACAGAGGTTAAGGTTAAAAGGGAGCCCTCCAAACCTCCGGCGTGTAGCCGGCGGCCGGAGGCGGCGGCTGAAGTGTTTAGGTTTAGGGTTAGGTATTCTGCTCTGAAACCATGTAAGATTATAAGATTGAATTGATTTGATTGATTGTAATTGATTGTCTGTCTAATACATGATTACATGCCAACTATATACCACAAGTCGGTATATTCTAGAAATGGGCTAAGATGGGCTTGGGCCCGTACAATGATATAGGCTAACAGGCTCGACACGGTTATGGCGTAGACATAAGTGATGCTCTACGTCGTATTCGTTCTCTGTAAAGAAATTCATTCTTGCTTTCATGGTCATTACAGCGTAAATGAAAATCGGGGTCTCTACGCCGTATCCGTGAGGTGGTTACAAAGCTTGGTCAACACGTTCATGTTACTTACACCATCTATACATCGATCTTAATACGCCATATTTCACTTGTTGAATTAATGTTTCTCAGATATAATCCTTTACCTTGTAACTCATTCGTTGCATATGTGTCGTAGTTACTTTCGTAGTTACTTTCTGCTTCAAAATACTTTGTGTTTCTTCCAATATTAGCCATGTCTTTGTCTTCATGTTTCGTTGCCTGTGAATGTCCTATTACATAAATAGGAAATGATTAAGTACCAAATCACACATAAAAGTCATAATTACAAGAAATAAGTGAGGAACATCGATAGAAAATATAGACATTATTTAATGTTATCATATATCCATATGTAAAAAGAAACCGAAACCGAAAACAAATAGATAAAAAAACCGAAACTAAAACTGAAAACAAATAAATTAAAAGAAACCGAAATCGAAAAACAAATAAATAAAAAGAAAGCGGAAATAAATAAATAGAAATAATAATAAAAGAAACCAGAACCAAAAAACAAATAAATAAAATGGAGTCGAAAAAAAAACGAAACATAAAAACAAATAAATTAAAAGAAAGTGAAAATAAATAAATAAACTTAAAAGAAATCGAAACTGAAACCGAAAAAAAATAACTAAAAAGAAACCGAAACCGAAACCGAAAAACAAATAAAGAAACTGAAACCGAAAAATAAATAAATAAAAAGAATTCGAAACCAAAAAACAAATAAGTAAAAAAAACAAAAACCGTAAAACAAATAAATAAAAAGAAAGCGGAAATAAAAGAAACCGAAACCGGAATCGGAACCGAAAAATAAATAAGTAAAAGAACCGAAACCAGAAAACGAACAAAAATAAATAAATTAAAAGTAACCGAAACCGATAAAAAGTAAAAGGAGCAGAAAAAATTTATAAAAAAAGAAAGAAACAAAAAATCCTTATAAAAAAGGAAAATTTAAATAAAAAAATTGAAAGTTAATTACATAAATCGTCTTTCGTTAATTACTAACGGCTGATTGGTCTATATGGACTTAAAAGGACTAACGTCTGTTTGGTTGCTATGGACTTAACGAGCAAAACAAATTGCCATTTGGTCAAAGGACCAGTCGATGCAAAATGGACAACCACATGAACGACCAGTGTAATTATTGAAAGTTAGGGATGAAATTTGTTATCGTGTATAAACCACAAGGACGATTTATGTATTAACTCTACATTTTTTATTGGCATATTTCATTTTATGCATTAAAAAGTTATATTTTATTCATAATATGCTTTAAATATTTGTACATTGAAATGTGTAAATAAAAAATTAAAATATGATAATCACCTCCTTTAAAATATAATGAAGACCAATAATTTTGAAAATCTGACATTTTTTAAAAAGAGTAATAGTACAAGGGCAAATGGCACAAAAATGTATCAAAGTTAGAGTCCATTTCCAATTAAGGTATTCTACTTTTTTTCTTGCATAAAAAGGTACCCAACTAAATTTTTTGGCGGATTTGGGTTTTTTACTAACGTCCGTTAACTCCCTTCGTTAGTATATTACATATTTGGTCCCTGATTTTGTAGAGTCTTTTTCTGCATCATCCCTCCTCCTCCACCGTCCACCACCACCCTCCTCCTCCACCAACACCGTCCGCCACCATCACCCGCCAACACCACCAACGTCCACCACCACTACCACCCGCCACCACCAGAAAACTCACAAACCCCGTAATAACCCAAACCCATTTCCAATTCCGTACAATCACCCAATCCAAACCCAAACCCAAACCCAAGTCCAAAACCTCATTTCGTGAACTCAAATCCCATCTCAAATCCAATGGGAACTGGAGGAATGTGGGTCAGGATTGCTATGTTGTATTCCCAAGGTGGTATGGTTGATAATGCACTTAAGGTGTTTGATGAAATGCTTGAACGAAAACCATGGGATTTTGGCTGATTCTATAGTCAGTTCTGAAATGGATTAACTTGTTTTGACCAATTTCATCATAATAATACATCATTTGTTGGATATTTTAGTGTAATTGGATTAACTTGTTTTGACCAATTTCATCATAAGGGACGGGGGTCCGGGGGCAGCGCCCCTGGTAGCAGGGTCCAAGGGGCGGCAGCCCCTGGCAGGGTCCAAGGGGCAGAGCCCCTGGCTGGGGTCGAGCTGTTGAGGTTGTGAATCTGCTGAAGTTTTGATTCTGAAGTTGTGATGCTGAGGTTGGGAAAACCTACAAACATCTAACTAAAATATATGTTTTGCCCATAAACATGCCCATGCTTACCTTGGACATTACTTCAGCAGAAGCACGGCTTCACTTCAGCAGTAACACTGCTTCGCTACTTCAGCAGGAACTCTGCTTCGTTACTTCAGCAGAAGCACGGCTTCACTTCAGCAGCAACACTGCTTCGCTACTTCAGCAGGAACTCTGCTTCGTTACTTCAGCAGTCAAAATGTCCCAAAAAGTAGTTTTTGTCAGTTTTAGCATAGCTTTTTAAGTCATTTTAAGTTCTTATAAAAATTTAAAAAAAAATAAAAATAGCAATTTCACTAGCTTATTTAACTTTTGTCAATAGGAAAAAAATCAAAAAAATCTTTTGGTAGGGCTGCTAGTGGTGCAAAGTTGCTGGGTTGAAGCAATGGAACCACATTCTGTCAGTTCTTACACAGTTGTTTGAGTCATTTGAATTTGGATTTAATTCTGGTTTTTAGCTTCTGGAACTTAAAGGTGTAGTTTGTTAGCCAAGTCTATTAAAATCAAGTAGGTGTGCACTCCGCACCTCCAAACCTAAATGATGTTTTCGTTCAAGCATTTCATCAAACACCTTAAGTGCATTATCAACCATACCACCTTGGGAATACAACATAGCAATCCTGACCCACATTCCTTCAGTTCCCATTGGATTTGAGATGGGATTTGAGTTGACAAAATGAGGTTTTGGACTTGGGTTTGGGTTTGGATTGGGTGATTGTACGGAATTGGAAATGGGTTTGGGTTATTACGGGGTTTGTGAGTTTTCTGGTGGTGGCGGGTGGTAGTGGTGGTGGACGGTGGTGGTGTTGGCGGGTGATGGTGGCGGACGGTGTTGGTGGAGGAGGAGGGTGGTGGTGGACGGTGGAGGAGGAGGGATGATGTATAAAAAGACTCTACAAAATCAGGGACCAAATATGTAATATACTAACGAAGGGAGTTAACGGACGTTAGTAAAAAACCCAAATCCGCCAAAAAATTTAGTTGGGTACCTTTTTATGCAAGAAAAAAAGTAGAATACCTTAATTGGAAATGGACCCTAACTTTGATACCTTTTTGTGCCATTTGCCCATAGTACAAAAATGTATTAAAACTGAATAGCTATTATAAAGAGTAAAAGTAGTTAAGAGGCTACACATATATTTAGAAGAGAGTTGATATTCTCATCACATTTTCTGAAGCAAATACAATTTACACAAGTTATAAAACTCACAATAAAACACTGTAATGTACAGTTATGTTATTTGCATAAAAAATTATTTGCATAAAAAAAGTATGATGAGACTTTCAACTCCCTATTAATAAAAAATCATTCTCCACATTTTTTTTGAAAACAACATATCTTGCAAACGGTAAATCTTCAAAGTATAAAAAATACACCATCGCGACGAGAATTAAATTATATTTCTATTAATATGCACGTTTCTATATTTTCGACAAATTTTTTTTCAAAAATTCCGCCCAGAAAAATCATATATAATTTGTAAAATCATATTTGATTTTCAAAAATCATATATGGTTTTTAAAAATCGAATCATATATGATTTTTCTAGGCCGAAATTTTGAAAAAAAAAATTGTTAAAAATATATAGTAGTGCATATCTATAAAAAGATAATTTAATTCTCATCGCGATTGTATGATTTTTATCCCGTAACAATTAACGGTTTGCGAGATATTTAATTTTAAAAAAAGGGTGAAAGTTTATTTTTTTTTTAAAATGAATAGCTATTATTGGTTCATTAGATCTATGGTAAATTTGAGATCTATATTGAACTTTTGCCTAGAATTCATAATATTAGCTAAAATTTAATTATACCACTATTTATTTTAACAAATTATGTACAGCCTCTTTGCCAGCTTTTATTTATTTTATTTTTATTTATTATTATCATTTTTTTTAAGTTCTTACAGGTTTATGTGCTGATTTGTATGCTAAGTTTTCAGCAAAAACAGTGTTGGACACTTGTTTATGCTGATTTTTAGAACTGGTTTGTATGCTGATTTCTAAAGTAATTTATGTTGATTTTTATGCTAACTTTTATTGTAGAAATAGTGTTTGGACAGGAGAAATAAGTGTATATAGTAGGATTGGATCAGTTGGAAAACCCTTTTCCTTTGGGCACAAAGGTCAAGGGTTTGATTCTCACTCCATGCAAAAAGGTCGGAGGTCCTTCGGAAGCAGCCTCTCTACCTTCGGATAGGGGTAAGGTTGTTTACATCTCACCTCCTCCATATCTCGTGAAAAACGGGATTGGGTAACGTTGTTTTTTTTACAAGAGAAACCTATGGGTTTGGACATGTTTATAAGCTGTTTTGATTTGTTTATAAAACCGGTTCGACCTGGTGGATGAACCGGTGAATTGGCCGGGTCGATCACACACCCGGTTTTCAAAAATTGTAAAAACAAACAAGCCGCTGGTGAAAACATCCGGGGTCTTAGAGTTGAAACGGATATAAAAAAACACAAATCAAATTTTCTAAATTAAACTTTCTCCTGATCAATCACATATCCTTCTTAAACGATCACAAACAAGAATAGCTAATATATAAGAGTAAATTGCATTTTTGGTCCCTAAGGTATGGCTAAATTGCAGGTTTTGTCCCTAACGTTTCGAAAGTGCAACGATAGTCCCCATTTTGAAGGTTTTGTTGCATGTTAGGTCCATAATCTGCAATTTATGGACCAAACATTCAACGGAAACTTCAAACTTTTAGGGACCAAATCTGCAATTTAAAGACCAAACATGCAACAAAACATTCAAAATGAGGACTACCGCTACACTTTCAAAACGTTAGGGACGAAACCTGCAATTTAAACGTACCTTAGAGACCAGAAATGCAATTTACTCTTAATTTTATACAAACAAACATTTGAATAGCTATTATAAAGAGTAAAAGTGGTTAACAGCCTACATAAATATTTATAAAGACAAAATCTTTTTAGCCACATTTCTTAGCAAAACTATTTTAGACTTTGATATATTACCATTGACTTGACGAACAGCTAGAGCCCAGTCAATCAACTTTTAATGCATATAACACATCCGTACTAAATTTTGAAATCTATACTACTATATAAAGTGTTTAGAACATTCTAAATAAACAAGTCTTAAAATTTTTAAGATAAAAAACATTTCTAATAAAAATAACCCGCTAAACTTGTAACCAAAAATACAACTAATATAGCACTTGATACAAAACAATAATGCATAAATCATCTAACTTGTAACATTCGTGTATATTAATTCCAGAATTAATGATATCATTAAAATACTCACTAACAAGTACAATTAATATAGCACTTGATACAAAACAATTATGCACAAATAATCTAATTTTTCTTTTTCATTAAAACACTTCTAATAAAAATAACCCGCTAAACTTGTAACAAAACAATTATGCATAAATAATCTAATTTTTCTTTTTCATTAAACACTCACTAAATAAAATTTACAAATCAGTAATAATATAATTAAAATACCTCATCACTCAAAAGTACATTTAATATATCAAATGGTACAAAATAATACTACGTAATGCTTAAATCATTTTGTCACTTATATCTTTAAAATACCACTAAATGAATTTTACAATTTATTAATTTATATTATTAAAGTATATTTTCACTCAAAAGTACACTTAACTTTAACACATGATATAAAACAATAGTGCATAAATCATCTTATCTTTTCTTTATTCTTTGAAACACCCACTAAATAAAATTTATATATCATTAAGCGGATCATAAAAACTAATTTTTTATGTAGTCAGACTTTCTGACATCACTTTTTTCAACCACGCAACGGACCACCATTTACCACAACAACTTAGCAATATAAACCATTTTACCCATATATTTTTTAAAATTGCATCCATCGTCCTTATGGTAAATTACATAAATGATCCCTGTGGTTTAGCGAAAATTGCGTTCATAGTCCCTAATTTTTTTTCAACTTTTTTTGTTGAAATTTTATTCGTCACATGTGAATTTTTTTGTCACAAGTGAGATTTTTTTATCGAAATTTTTTATAGAAAATATTACGAAAGAAAAAATTCAGGAATTTTTTTTCACATGTCACGGAAAAAAAATTAAAAATATTTTAGAAAAAAAAAATTGACAAAAAAATAATGAAGGAAAAGAAATTGAAAAAGAATTTCGAAAAAAAAAAATTGAGTTTTTTTTTTTTTTTTTTTTTTTTTTCCAAAATTTTCTCCAAACGACGAGACCATTTATGTAATTTAGCCTAGGGACGGTGGATACAAATTTCGCTTTCACATGTCACAAAAAAAAACTTAAAAATAAAATTTAGAAAATTTCGACAAAAAATTACGAAGAAAAAAAAATTGTAAAAGAATTTCAAAAAGAATTTTGGAAAATTCTTTTTTCTAAAATTTTCTCCAAACGATAGACACCATTTATGTAATTTAGCCCAGGGACGGTGGATGCAATTTTCGCAAGCCACAGGGATCATTTATGTAATTTGGAAGGGTAAAAATGTCATACTACTCACATAAAGACAAAAGCGTCAACATTAGAGTTCACAAGAGTATTTTTTTTAGTTCGCTACTCTAAAGTTGATTTTTTGACAACTATAATGCTTTTTTAAATAATTATTCCTTTATTAATTGTCCACCAAACAAAAAAAATATATCATCAAAGGCTATTTTAGTCTTTTTATTATCGATATATTACATTTTATTTTGTCATGACAACCAAACATAATTATAATCGAAATGCGTCATTCCATTACTTAATTTATCCATTACGACGTTCATTCTATTCTATCGCTACTTCATTCCGTCATACCTATTTGGTTGCTATCTTAGAATGAAATACCAATGGAGCATTAGTCCAATGGTTGGAGCACTTGTGCTTGAGTCAATTGACCCAAGTTCAAGTCTCATCCTTGGCATTTGCTTCATATAGGTACCCACCTCCGCAAAACCAATGGGCACACTGGAGAGACTTTGTGGAATAAGAGCTCAGGGGTCCGAGTCTTGGCTCATGCTCACTCCAGTTGGTACCCCACTAGGCCAGGAGAGTTGCCGGAGCTATTACTTGTGGGATGGACAATGGCTGGTGTCAAAAGACACCCGGGGTTAGGGTGTTCCCGCCAATCTACACCTTTTGTGGAATCTTAGAATGAAATAGAGCATTTACACATGTTGTTTAGTACAATGCAATGAATGTTGAAAATGAATGAAATATGGTAAAATGTGATTACATGTCGTAATGGAATGAAAAAAAAAAGTAAAAGGTTGCTATGTAATGAAATTGATAGTTACATATGTAATAGAATAGGGGAATGCTAGACCCACTCAATTTTTACACAAAAATACTCACACAATGAGGTGTCACCCTTTTATCGGTGTATTTACTTTAAGTTTTTCTCACTTCTCACTAATTAAACCAATAACTTCTTGACACATCATTACCACCTCATTGTGTGAGTTTTATTGTGTAAATTTTGAGTGGTTATAGCATTCCCCGATTAGAATAAATCTCTCAATAAACTATTTCATTACAAAACTCAAAACAAATAATATTTTTTCATTTTATCGTAATAAACTTTTATTCATAGATACCAAACATTATGTTTATGGTGGGGTTTCCGTACGTATCGTATCATGGGCATCTTTACACATGAATTTTGGTTGTTTCACATTGTGGTGCCAACTAAAATCATTAATGTTGGCCCATGAAATAAATTGATGATCATAGTAAAACAAAAATAAGTTAGTTGGCATAAATATATATTACTAGCGTGTAATCGACAATGTGTGCGTCAGTTAACTTAGGATCTATAAGGGCGAGCTTCGTGAAAATAATCAATATGAACAGTGCCAATCATGAGATTAAGGAAATGAAGAAGATTAAGAGTATAAATGACGATATTACCCACATTGACCAGTCAAACAAGTTGCTAACAGGTTTGGTAGTTAATGATGGTATTTTTGTGATTATGTTGTTCAAATTAAATAAAATTCGTATGTATATAGAGCATCTTTAGCTTTTACCTTAAGAACTTTTTACATTTAATTAGAAAATTAAAAATTGAATACATAATAGTAGAATGTGTCAAGTTTGTTACATTTTCAAGCCATCGTCTCTTTTTAATATTCTGCCTATATATAATTGAACGAATACTTTTGAAATCGCACATAGCTAGACCAGGAAGCAAAGAATGAAGTGACGTAAATGGCCTTTCAAAAAAAAAATGAAGTGACGTAAATGTTAAATTAAATTTAATAAAAGGCTTTGAAAAATGGGGCTATTTAAATTAATGATATACGTAACTTATGATTAGAGAAAATTTCAACATTGATCACAAATTATTTAAAAAATATAATAAACAAATTATAGTCATTCATTTTTTTAAAAACTTGCTTTCATCTATTTAAAAAATTAAATAAATCTCACAAACCGTTAATCATTATGCCCAAACGAATAATACGATCACGACGAGAATTAAATTATCTTTCTATAGAGAGACACTTCTATGCATATACTTTCGACGATTTTTTTTTTTTGAGTTTTTTTTTGTTGTGATTGTTGAAATTTACTTCATGAAAATCAAATGTGATTTTTAAAACTAGAGTTGATTTATTATTTTAAAAATCATATCTAATTTATGAAAATCACATGTGATTTGTGAAATCACATATGATTTTTAAAATAACAATTTATAGGTGATTTTTTAGGACGTAAATTTCGCAAATAAAAACTCGACAAAAAGGTTCGCCAAAAATATATCGAATTTCTAGTTTGCTGAAAGTTGAAAAAGGTTCTCGTCTCAAATGTGTATTTGTTGTCGCTTAACGATTTATCATTTGTAAGATATTTTATTTTTAAGAAAAAGGTTGAAAAATAGTTTTTTTTTTTTTTTTTTTTTTTTTTTTTTTTTTTTTTTTTTTTTTTGAAAATTTTTTTAGCTAAAATTTGTTAATTTGTAATTTATATTCATCTCATCTGCTTATGACTATTACACTTATTTATGTTTTACTGAAAAAATTGGTCCAAGATTAATTTATATAAAATAAAGTTATTTGTTGAGTCAATTCAGAACCTGATAGTCTATAACTAAGATTTGAACATAAAATAAACTAAGTGTAAATTAAGTCACTAGATAATTGAACATTCAAAGAGTCATCTTCAAAGTTCATCCGAGACCAATAAAGTCTCACCACTTCCTAAAGCAGAACTCATCAAGTGAAGTCTTTTAACTAGAAAGAAGATGATGGAGTCGATTAGTACTGACAATAACTCACTGACTTCCCTTGATCTCCTCAACAATCAAGAGCATTATGAACTTAGATATCTATGAAAAAATCTAAGTATCTGAAATGTTTAGCGAGAACTTTCTTGGCAAGATAAGTAGAAAAACACCTATCAAAGAAAGTACAGGAGTTGGTAAAAAAAAACAAACAATGAGATTGGATACAATCCAAGAATAGAAGCATTTATTACAGTTAGGTAGCATTGTACTAACTGATTAGGTGCTCGACACGCTCTTATTACCTCACGGGTAACCACCTTGTATCTTTCTTATAAAAAAGAATGTTTCGAAAAGTAAATGTTATCTCTTGCAATTAATGTGTTACAGATTCAAGAGTGTGTTAACTCTACCATAAAAACCATGTCCCTGAACTCTGTTAGTGTGGTTAGCATAGTTTTTTCTTAAACACTAACTTTGGTTTGTGTTTAAGTTGAGTAAAGAGATCTCCAGATATTGTCGTTCAACTTAGATTGTTATTAGGAAAAACACTAAATTTGGTTTGTGTTTAAGTTAAGTAAGGAGATCACTAAATATTGTCATTTAGTTTACATTATTATCAATCTTAGTAAATTCATTGATTCATTTATAATAAGAATTTAAACGTTGAAATACTTGTGTAAATCTTTTTTAACTGTTTATTTTTGTGAAACGTTTTTGAGTATGCTTTGTTATAAATGAAAGTTGATTAGTTTACCTTGTTAATCTTTGTAACCAACGGGAACAACATTATTATTTCACACGAAGAATGTAATAGACGTTGTGATATGGTAGATTTAACAATAATAGCAATAAAACTAAACTAACGACAAGTCTATACTCTATAATTAGCAAGCCACGATTTCTTAAATATATCGGTATATATTACAAACCTGACATGCATGTTATTAATAATTGCGAATTAAACATAAAGTAATTCCCCAACAGCGACAACTTTTACTAACATAAATGTAGGTCATAAACCGACTACTGAAAAAGTAATAAACAAATGAAACAGGACAAAATATATCCCGTTAAATAGCTGTTAAATCGATAATCCAAAGTTGCAAACGCTAGAATATGTAAATGTACATTTGAAAAAAAAAAAAAAAAAAAAAAACGTAGCAAGTAGAACTTAACTGATCTGATCTTCAGATCAAGATCGAAGATAAAAGTTGCGAAAGCAAAAGGTACGTGATCATGGAGGAAGGAAGCTTTATACGAAGCGTAAGTAGAAGTTTGAGTAGAGCAGCTGCTAATTTGCACATGGAAGATGTGTTCTCGATGGGTAGTAGTGGAAGTCGTAGTGCAAGTCATCGTGGACGGAGCAGCCGTAATGCAGTGGCAGACGAAGAGGCCTTGCGATGGGCTGCTTTGGAGAAATTACCAACATATAACCGAATACGAACAACCATTTTCAAGTCTTATGATACTCCAACTCATGAGCTTCAGAACAAAGCACCACCTGATAAGCTATTGTTGGATGTTGGTGAACTCGACTCACAAGCTCACCAACAATTCATAGACAGGATCTTCAAGGATGCTGAAGAAGATAATGGGAGGTTCATGAGGAAGTTTAGAGAACGTATTGATAAGTAAGCCTTTTAACTCTAAAAAAAAAAGGGAAAAAAAAAAATCAATCTTGTTTATATAATACCATAACCTTTGGTTCATCGATCTAGCTAGGGCACACTTGATGTCAATATAGAGATGAGAAGTTAGTTAACACTATGTGTCATTTAGTGACAGACCTAGTGACACAAAAAGGTGTTTTCCTTTTTTGGTGACACCTAATGAAATGTCGCTAAAACCTAAAAGAGTTTTTAAAATTTGTCACAAAAATGTCACACACCTTCTCCTCCTATTTTGGTAGGTTTCTTCAATGTTTTCAAACCCGGGTCGACCCGGCCGGTTCAACCGGTCGGACCGGTGCCCGGGCATAAAACGAGTCAAAAAACTCGGGTTTCTAAAACCGGGTTAACCGGTTAGACCCGTCGGGTTTTGAGTGACCCGGGTCAATCTGGGTCTTGAAACCCGGCCGCGTTTGATTTTTTTCAATTTTTTTTCATAAAAACCGGGTTAACCCGAGTTGACTCGACGGTCGAACCGGTTGACCTGGTCAGAAAAAATAAAAAAATAATAAATGAAAAACCAGGTTGACCCGGCGGTTGAACCGATCGAACCGGTGCCCAGTGCTCGACCGGGTCGATTAAAAACCCGGTTTTTAAAACATTGGGTTTCTTGACAAAAGGTTAAAACTTATTATTACTTTTATTGACACATTTTTTTTTTGAAAAATGTTATTTTCTTTTACAAATTGTTCTTACTTATTCTCCTGGTCACAGAATAATGTTTAGATGCAGCAGAGAATGAGTGAAGAGAGAGAATGAGTGAAAAAAATAGATATAATATTGTTGTGTGTAGAAAGATATTGTGGAAGGCTTTAGCAATATTCATTTTTTTTTACCTTTTAAGATATTGCTGACTTTAGTGACACTTTCATGTGTCAAACAAAAAGAAATTCGTTTAATCAAACTCTCTTATCACTTAATTACGGAACATCACGACCCTTTGTATTTCAGAGTTGGTGTCTCTCTTCCAACGGTTGAAGTTCGGTTTCAAAATTTGACCATAGAAGCAGATTGCTACATCGGTGATAGAGCACTTCCATCGCTACCAAATGCCGCTCGAAACGTTTTTGAATCACTTATGGGTTCAATCGGGATTAGTTTGTCTAAGAAAACTAAAGTCACCATTCTTAAAGATGTATCCGGGATCATCAAACCATCAAGGTACTTATAACATGCATTAAATTAACTTATATGTTTATATAGATTATTCTTAATCAAGGATGCTATCTACAGAATGATGCTTTTGTTGGGTCCGCCATCTTCTGGGAAGACAACTCTTTTATTAGCTTTGGCTGGAAAGCTTGACTCTGATTTAAAGGTTAGTGTAACTTTCTATACTATATTTTAGAATCACGTCATTTTCTGAATGCTTAAAATATTTTTGGATATTCTTTAATACTTAACGAATATAATTTGTATAAAACAATAAATAGTTTAAAAAGTTATTTTGTAGAAATTAAATTTAAATCTTAATAAGCCAGGTCCAATAGCTATGTCATTTTAAAGGGTAGAACCTAAATCTGGTTAGAGATGTAACTTGTTCAAAATAGGAAAAAGAAAATGACAAAAAATTTCAAACTTATATTTAATAAAACACTAATGCTACATCAACTCAAATTCATCCACAAAAGAATCTCACACGCTGAGGTGGCGCGGGATGATTGGTTGCCACCTCAGCGTGTGAGATTCTTTTGTGGATGAATTTGAATGGGTCTATCACTCCTCTTAATAAAATGACGAAATATTCAGATTTTATCAAACTACACATTTTTGTGGCAATTAGCAAATTGGTGAGAGTTTTCTATTTTATAGTGACACTCTTAAAAAATTCAAAAGATTGAACAAGTGTGTCACTAAAGTAAAGGTAAAAAAGGTGTTACTTAAAACTGGTGTCACTAAAAGTGTCGATAAACACAAAAAGGGTAAAAATGTCGCTAATAACAAAAACACTAAAAGCTATTAGTAAAGGTAAAAAAGTGTCGCGAAAGGGTCGCAAAAAATTAGAAAAGGGCATTAAGAAGAAAAGAATGTCTGCCCGACACGACGTAAAGCCAATGTCCGGAGGATAAAATTATCATTTAGAGCGTTATTTCATTTGAATTGGGTGAAATCAATGATCATTTCTGAATACCTAATCAGAATGTTTTTGAGTGAATTGTACTCTATTAAAGAAATTGCAATGTAATATGAATAATTGTAATTTTTCAAAGAATTATAATTTTAATTTTAGCTAGCTATAATGTGAATGAATTGTAATATACAATCATTATAATTCAAATTAATAATAATAATTATAGTAATTATAAAATATTTAATAATAATAATAATAATAATAATAATAATAATAATAATAATAATAATAATAATAATAATAATAGAGAGTTAAATTTGATACTAAATAAATAATAACTAATATAATACTAATAAAATATCTAATAATAATAATAATAATAATAATAATAATAATAATAATAAGAGTGGTGCATTTATTTGTATTTAGAAGGAGTTGGAGCACAACTTGTGTCTAGACTCCCATCAAACTTTATGTAAATTATTATTATTATTATTATTATTATTATTATTATTATTATTATTATTATAACATCACTTTCATTAGAAAACAAAACCATAGGATTACAAGAAATTAATGAGGAGCCTCGAAACAATCTGGGCTCCCACACCTTTAGCAATACAAAACTAATCTACTGAAGATATGAGTAGCAGCACGCGCCCCAATAATAATAATAATAATAAATACAATAATAATAATAATAATAATAATAATAATAATAATAATAATAAAGAGTTAAATTTGATAAAAAGTAAATAATTTTAAATATTATAATAAAAAATTATTTAACAATAATAATAATAGTAACAACAACAATAATAATAATAGTTTATAAATATTGAGGCTTTAAAGTAAAAAATTCTGAATTATAACGTAATTCAAAACTTTTCATCAAACTTCTTATATAATTTTAATTTTCTCACTTGATTTAATTGGAGTGACTGAACTACAATTATAATGAAAACCAAACAGCCTAAATAATGTAATATGAATTACAATTTTCTCCAATCTGCAAACATAACAGCTTAAGTAATTTAATCAGATTGCAAATACATCTAATTACAACAAACCAAACCCCTTACTTTTTGAAACAGTGTACAATAGGATTAAATCTTAATCCTCTATTTCCAAATCATTTACACAAAGGTTTACATACTCTTCTATTTGAAAAAATACTCTGAATCTTCTTAAGATTTTTTAATGAAATGACCAAAAACTACGCTTTTACTATACAAAATTTTCTCGCATTTTCAGTTATTAAACTCGTACACTATGTGTTCAGTGATCTGATTTAACCAAATTCATCTTGTTTTCTTGTTGGAGTTGTAGAATTTTCAGCATGAGTAATGTGTGTGGTGATGTTTGCTTCATTGTCTTTCATAATTTCGCTTCTTTTGACCTTAGAACGACTATGCGAAATATTCTAATCTTTGGCTCTCCACATAGCTAGTCGTCATATATATATCCGAGTTGTTTTTACCCTTTACTCATTGACTCTTTGTTCTCCTTAATATGATCATGTCGGGTATATGAACTCCCTTTTAACATTCGGCATCATTTGGGTTTTCAAATGGACAAAACTGAATCACGAAAACTCTAGGAGAATCTGTTACGTGTAACTAATCACATGAGCTGCACCAGTTCAGATGAACTGTAAATTAGATCTTATTCAATACGAGGGGTGACTAATTAAACTAGAGAAACATATGAATTAAACAGGTTCAAGGTGAGATTACTTACAACGGTTATAAGCTAAATGAGTTTGTACCACGAAAGACCTCAGCGTACATAAGCCAGAACGATGTTCATGCTGGAGAAATGACCGTCAAAGAAACCTTAGATTTTTCAGCAAGATGCCAAGGAGTGGGATCTAGAATAGGTAACTAATGTTCTGTTTCAAGAAGATTTTGTTGTATCAAATTATGAAATATTATGTATTAACTAAATAATGAATATAGAATTGTTGGAGGAGCTCGCAAGAAGAGAAAAGCAATTAGGGATCTTCCCAGAAGCAGAAGTCGATCTTTTCATGAAGGGAACTGCCATTAAAGGAGATGCCAGTAGTTTGATTACTTACTACACTCTTAGAGTAAGCTCTAGCTTTTCAAGTTCTATGATATTATACTTTTATTTAAGCTAACGTTTCTTTCACGAATCAATATAATCATATGCCTTTTAAACGAAAATAGATATTGGGCTTGGATTTCTGCCGCGACACTGTTGTTGGTGATGTAATGAGGCAAGGAATCTCTGGTGGACAAAAGAAGCGATTAACTACAGGTATACACATGTTCACACTTGGTCATGAAAATGTAAAATTGTTAATGTTCGACCTAACTGTATGGAATATTTTTCTTTATTTTCCAACTAAAAACAGGAGAAATGCTTGTTGGCCCTGCAAAAACTTTGTTTATGGATGAGATATCAACAGGTCTAGACAGTTCCACTACGTTTCAGATAGTCAAGTGCATGCAGCAAATTGCTCACCTCAACGAGTCAACAATCATGATGTCTTTACTACAGCCTGCTCCAGAGACCTTTGATCTTTTTGATGATATCACACTACTATCCGAAGGACAAATCCTGTATCAAGGACCACGGGAAAATGCACTTGAGTTCTTTGAGAGTTGTGGATTCAGGTGTCCTGAGAGAAAGGGCACTGCTGACTTCTTGCAAGAGGTACCATTTTTGTAACTTTGTAAATTTTAGGCATACATTTTTTTAAAAATGTTTTACATATTCATTGCAGGTAACCTCTAGAAAGGATCAAGCGCAATATTGGGCAGACAGAAACAAACCATACAGATATATCCCTGTCAATGAATTTGTTCAGCGATTCAAGCAGTTTTCTGTAGGAGAGAGGCTATATAATGAGATTAAAATCCCTTACGACAAGAGTCAAAGCCACCCAGCTGCTCTTGTCTTCAAGAAATATTTGGTCTCTAAAAGGGAGCTGTTAAAGGCCTCGTGGGATAAGGAATGGCTACTGATAAAGAGAAACAGTTTCGTTTACATTTTCAAGACGGTACAGTTCGTTATCTTGGCTTCTACCATGACGACTGTCTTTATAAGGACTAGAATGCACACGAGGAATGAACAAGATGGTTTACTATATATAGGAACAATTGTGTTCAGCACACTCTTAAATATGTTTAATGGTCTAGCTGAAATTGCCCTCACTGTTATGAGGCTTCCTGTAGTGTTCAAGCAAAGAGACCTTCTGTTCCATCCACCATGGGCTTATACACTTTCAACATTCTTGCTTCGTATACCAATAGCTGTGTTAGAGAGTAGTCTTTGGATGGCAATAGTATATTTTGGTGTTGGTCTTGCCCCTGAAGCTAGCAGGTAACACATTGCTATATTGTTGTGTGATAATTTTTTTGGTTGAGATTATTTACTAACACTAGGATGCTCCCATGGTGTGTAGGTTCTTCAAGCACTCCCTATTGATTTTTATGATGCAGAATACAGGAGGGGCACTATTTAGGCTAATTGCTGGAGCGTGTAGGACAATGAACAATGCAAATACAGGTGGAACCCTTGCACTTTTCGTCATATTTCTTTTAGGCGGCTTCATGCTTCCCAGAACTCAAATTCCCAACTGGTGGGAGTGGGGATATTGGGTATCACCCTTGTCATATGGCTTCAAAGCTTTTTCAATAAATGAATTCCTTGCACCTAGATGGACGAACAAAAGGGTATGTTTCCTTGATGCTCAAAACTATAATAAAAAAAGGGAATAATACTTATTATATATGTTTTGATGTTCACAGAGTTTGGACAATGCAACTACCTTGGGTGAAGCAATACTAGAAAACCAGGATATCCCGACCCAAGAAAGCTGGTTCTGGATTGGGCTTTTCTCTCTTCTAGGTTTTGCAGTTCTCTTTAACGTCCTTTTCACATTTGCTCTCATGTATTTAGATCGTAAGTATCCTAGCTTGTCCCCCCCTTAAGGCACATGCAATCTTTTTCTAAGTACTATAAGCACGCACTATTCGCTAACATACCTTCCTTGTTGTCCAAATGGATAATCAGCCCTTGGAAAACCACAAGCTATTATCTCCAAAGAAGCAGCCTCAGGGATGGAAACTCAACAAGGTGAGTAATTTCAGCAAGGAAAAAAGGCCCAAGAACATAGAAGTTTACACAATCACATGATTTTCATTTCTGTTTTTTAACGGCATTTGAATTTTAAGATTCGCTAGTAGCTAGGGAAAAATTACAATTTAAGATCGAGTTAAGGCATTTCAAGGATTATAAAACCACTCCACTCAATCATAAAAGTATTTTCTATATCTATCTTGGATCCAATTAGATTAGAGAAGCTTCAAGTCATTGATTTACTTTTTGTTAACGTAACATATTTTGTAGAAGGAAATGAGGGAAAGGAGCTGGTAAAAAAGCAGTCGAACTCTGATGATGCCAATGTTCGTAAGAAGGGAATGATTCTTCCGTTTACTCCACTCGCCATGTCATTTGATAGCGTGAACTACTTTGTTGATATGCCCCAAGTAAAATCCTCCATTATTTAACTTTATTTTTTATTTTAAACCTAATTATAATTGCAAGAAAACTAAATAGAAATCTAACTGTTATTATCAAACAGGAAATGAGAGAACAAGGAGTGACAGATAATAGGCTGCAATTACTTCGAGAAGTAACAGCTACATTCAGACCTGGAGTCCTAACTGCATTGATGGGAATCAGCGGAGCTGGTAAAACGACGTTGATGGATGTTTTAGCAGGAAGAAAGACAAGTGGTTACATTGAAGGAGATATAAGAATATCGGGATTCCCGAAGAAACAAGAAACTTTTGCAAGAATTTCGGGATACTGTGAGCAAACAGATATCCACTCTCCAAATATCACTGTTCATGAATCTTTGATTTACTCTGCTTTCCTTCGCCTCCCAAAAGAAGTCACTGATGAAGAGAAGATGGTAGGCAAATTATTGTTAATCAATGGATGTCTAACAGGATATTATTATTTTTTTATGTGATAGCTTAATTTCATCTTGCTTATTACCTTCCAGATTTTTGTACGCGAAGTGATGGAGCTTGTTGAACTCGACAACCTTAAGGATGGAATAGTGGGACTTCCTGGAGTTAGTGGATTGTCAACGGAACAAAGGAAGAGGCTAACAATTGCTGTAGAGTTAGTTGCTAATCCTTCAATCATTTTCATGGATGAACCAACTTCTGGGCTTGATGCAAGAGCAGCTGCCATTGTCATGAGGGCTGTAAGAAACACTGTCGACACTGGGAGAACTGTCGTTTGCACAATTCATCAACCTAGTATTGATATCTTTGAGTCCTTTGATGAGTTGTTGCTGTTGAAAAGAGGAGGGCAAGTGATCTATGCTGGACCATTAGGCCGAAATTCTCAAAAGATCATAGAATTTTTTGAGGTATATCATCATAAATTTCACAAACTTGACAATTGCAAATATTTTAAATAAGCTTAAAAATGTAAATATTTTATACGATCAGGAAATTCCTGGGGTTCCAAAGATTCCTGAAAAATACAATCCAGCAACATGGATGTTGGAAGTCACTTCAGGTGCGGCAGAGAACCGACTTGGTATCGATTTCGCTGAGCACTTCAAATCATCAGCCTTGTATCAGTAAGTCTTTTACCTTATGTTGATTATCAAGTAGTAATACAAAGTCAATTTCAATTTGTAATGTGTAATGTTATGTGTGTGGACCTCAGAAGGAACAAGGCTTTAGTAAAGGAATTAAGCACACCACCTCCAGGAGCGGTAGATCTTAGTTTTGGAACACAATATTCTCAAACTTCATGGGGACAATTCAAGTCTTGCGTATGGAAGATGTGGTGGAGTTACTGGCGAAATCCTGATTATAACCTTGTTCGCAACATCTTCACGTTGATTGCAGCACTCATGGTTGGGTCAACATTTTGGAAGATTGGTCAAAAGAGGTCACTTTCAAACACTTAAACGTAACATCAATTATGGCCATTTTACGAAAGCTTTTTTAATAATCCTTACTTTTAACATATTCAGGGAGAGCAACACTAATTTGACCACAATCGTTGGTGCCATGTATGCTGGAATATTTTTTGTTGGAATGAACAATTGCCAGACAGTGCAGCCTGTAGTAGCCTCGGAAAGATCAGTCTTCTATCGAGAAAGAGCAGCTGGAATGTACTCGACACTACCGTATGCCTTGGCACAGGTCATAGTTTCTATGAATATTCACATGATCACAAACAAGATTTATTATTGATTTTAGTTTCTAACAAATGGGAATTAATTCAGGTCTTTGTAGAGATACCATATGTATTCACTCAGGCAACATATTACACTTTGATAGTGTATGCTATGATGTCATTCGAATGGACAGCAACCAAATTCTTTTGGTTCTATTTCATTAACTTTTTCTCCTTCCTCTATTTTACATTCTACGGATTAATGACGGTTGCCGTCACACCAAATGAGCAAATTGCAGCTGTATTGGCAATTTTATTCTACGGGCTCTTTAATTTCTTTTCCGGATTTTTCATCCCTAGACCTGTAAGTCATCATATTGATAATAATTCTTTAATTTTTTTCTTCATTTAGAGCATAATACTAACATATAGCAAAATTTCAGAAAATTCCAAAGTGGTGGGTGTGGTACTACTGGATCTGCCCCATAGCCTGGAGTGTGTACGGGTTCATCGTTTCACAGTACCATGATATTGATGACACGATCAAAGTGCCTGGGATGTCGTATGATCCACCCATGAATCAATATATCAAAGATCACTATGGTTTTAAATTAGATTTTATGGGTCCGGTTGCTGTGGTTCTAGTTAGCTTTTGTGTATTATTCGCGTTCATCTTTGCCTTCTGCCTAAGGACACTGAATTTCCAAGTGAGATAACCTATCGACCTACGTTTACATCTTCTTCTTTTTTTTTTCTTTTTTTTTTTTTTCAAATTCAAGTTGGCACTACTAGCTTGTTGATTTGTTGTATTATTTTCGATTGTCTGATTAGTATTATGTCTGGATTTTTGTGTATCAATGATGCTACTTTCATGTTGTTTCTTTCCGAGAATTCCTATGTAATATGTGTAGATACTGGATTTCTATAATGTTCATATGGTTACACATAGTCACATATACAAGGTTCGACTATATTCAGGTAGATGAATATGTAGTAGTTTTAATATTGATTTTTTTTTATACATTTATATGTTCATTAACTATCTTCAATATTTAAGTTGAACAGAGTTTTAATTGTTGGCACAAACAGAGTTTTCACCGTATCGGGATATTACACATGTATGATCATATCTGGACTAAAAGAGCATAAGACGAGTGTTCAAATTATTCAGGGTCTTAGAAAGAAAGCAGTCCTATGGAATTGTTAGATGCTTATGATAGGACGTAAGAAAATGCAACAAATTTTTTGTTTCGAACATCGATCATATATATCATTCCACAAGCCCTTCTAGCAAGGAACTAGAGGAGAGAAACTTACACAGAAATAGTACAAGCAAATTTTTGACCATTGATCAAATCAACCCATGTTGGATTAATTTTCGTATTCCTATTAAAAATCGAAGTATGAGATAGAATTTTGATATCATCAACCAACGTGTCCTTCGAGGGGGTTTCGAGTCGAATCAGTTTTTATTTTCATAGTTCCACATGGTTCATATCGTTGTTTGAATTATCGTATCAAAGCATTCTTTTAGCGGGTTAGATAAATTTACCGGGACCACCCATTTGGTTAACTTACCCACTTCTATCGGGTAATCTACGAAGTCCCATCATCTCGTAATCGTGAACCAAAACTATTCAGAAACGTTGCAGTCGATAAACAACTGAACAAGTGTACTTCATTGTTTGGTAACTAATGTAATATTCAACATTTTTTACCACAAACACAAAAGGAAGCAATGGATATATGGTTGGCTTAACAAAAGTAGATACGGGCTTTTGATTACTAAACATAATGAGCTCAATATCGGATCATTAATATGAGCCCGTGGCTAATGGAGTTCATAAGTCATAACCATAAATGTAATACAAGCTGAAAGTATAAGATCAAAAAAGTCGATACCAAAATAAGCTGTTTTACACAAAAAGAAAAAGAAAAAGAAAAGAAAAAAAAAAAAAAAAAAAAAAAAACATTACACACATGAGAACATACTTTCTACTACCTCATTTGGAAGTTCAACTTCCTCAGGAAAAAGGCATAGAGGAAGGCGAAAAACAAGGGAAAACCAACTAGAACAGCAGCAACGGGACCCATGAAATCCATTTCAAAACCATAGAAGTCGTTGATAAACCATTTTATACTCGGATCATATGGCATCCCAGGTACCACGAGCGTCTCATTCGCGTCATGATACTGTGAAACAATGCATCCGTACACGGTCCATGCCATGGGACAGATCCAGTAGTACCAAATCCACCATCCAGGAATTTTCTGAAATTTAAAGAACAAATACAAGCATACGTCAAGTTGAGCTTCTTACCATCCTAAGTACAGTTTAATTAACTTTTTTTTTCAAAAAAAAGGGAAAAGTGAATTACGGGTTGTGGGATAAAAAACCCTGAGAAGATATTGAAGAGCAGGTAGAACCCTGCTGCGCAAATGGATGCTATTTGATCATTTGGTGTGATGGCAACAGTCATCATTCCAAAGTATGTGCAGTAAAGGACTGTAAAAAAGTTGATGAAGAAGAACCAAAAGAACTTGGCTGCTGTCCATTCAAATGACACCATGGCGTACACAATAGCACAGTAATATGAGATTTGAATGAATGTATATGGTATCTCCACAATCACCTGAATAAATAGTACTTGTTAAAAACATTGACAAAAACAGTGAATTAAGTTTGTGAGCATGTAAAATACTATTTGTTCATAGTGTGACCTGTGCCATGGCATATGGTAACGAGGAGTACAACCCGGCTGCTCTTTCACGATAGAAGACAGTTCTTTCTGTGGCGACAACTGGCTGCACTGTCTGGGAATTGTTAACACCAATGAAAAATATAGCAGAGTACATGGCCCCAATGACTGTACGCAGATCATTGCTGGATGACCTGAAAATATTAAAATGCCAAATAAGGTGATGCAAAAAATTTATTTTATAAGTAAGTGTGATTAAAGATTTTAGAAGAGGCTGTGACTAACTTTTTGTTGCCTATCTTCCAAAAGATGGTCCCGACCACAACTGCGCAAAGCAATGTAAAAGCGAAACGGACAAGGTTATAATCTGGATTTCGCCAGTAAGCCCACCAAAACTTCCACAGGCAAGAAGTAAATTGACCCCACGTGGACTGAGCATATTGCGTTTGAAAGGTAAGATCTGCGGCTCCTGGAGGAGGTACACTTAACTCCTTCACTAGAGCCTTGTTTCTTCTGTTATTATTCATATGCACACACAAATTTATGAATTAGTACAACCATTTGATGATTCTATAAATTATATTAAGATGTAAGTACTTACTGATGCAAAGTCGAATTACTGAAAATTTCAGCAAAATCAACGTCCAGTCGCAGCTCTGCGGCTCCAGAGCTGACTTCCAACATCCATGTTGCTGGATTGTATTTTTCGGGTATCTTTGGAACCCCATCAACAGCCTATCATATCATATGATTAAAATTATCGACTTAGGAATATCACTTGTAAGTAAAATATCTCTATCCTAATTTATCGTATGCATCATGAATGTCATTATCAAATACCTGAAAGTAGTCAATGATCTGCTGAGAATGTCTGCCTAGTGGTCCGGAATAGATGACTTGTCCTCCTCTTTTCAATAAAAGCAATTCGTCAAAGGATTCAAAGATATCGATACTCGGTTGATGAATAGTGCAAACAACGGTTCTTCCTGTGTCCACAGTGTTTCTCACAGCCCTCATAACAATGGCGGCTGCTCTTGCATCAAGCCCAGAAGTCGGTTCATCCATGAAAATGATTGAGGGATTAGCAACAAGCTCAACTGCAATTGTCAGCCTCTTTCTCTGCTCTGTCGACAATCCCGTAACTCCTGGAAGTCCTACTATTGCATCCTTGATATTGTCTAGTTCAACTAACTCCATCACTTCTTGCACAAATAACTGAAACATAATAATGGTTTATCGATTAATAAACACTTCATGTTTTTGGTTAATATATTGTTTAATTCATTGTAATCTTGATCTTCTTACCATTTTCTCTTCGGGGCTGACTTCCTTTGGGAGACGGAGAAAAGCAGAGAAGATCAACGATTCGTGGATAGTAACTGTGGGAGAGTGGATATCGTTTTGCTCACAATATCCCGAGATTCTTGCAAATGTTTCTTGGACCTTTGGGAAACCTGATATTCTTATATCTCCTTCAATATAACCACCAGTCTTTCTTCCTGCTAAAACATCCATCAATGTAGTTTTTCCAGCTCCACTGACTCCCATCAAGGCAGTTAGCACTCCAGGCCTAAAAGCACCCGTTACATCACGTAGTAATTGCAACCTGTCTTCTGTTACCCCTTGTTCTTTCATTTCCTAGTTAATCAACGAATACTGATTAATTCCACTGATAAATATATATTTTGAGACATATGTTAGTATGTATAACTTACACTAGGCATATCAACATAATAGTTCATGTTATCAAATGACATGGCGAGTGGAGTAAATGGAAGAACCATCCCCTTTATAGATGCACCATTAGTATCACCAGTGCGTTTTATCTGTTGCATTTCCTTATGTCCCTCTGCAGTCAATTTCTTGAGTTAGGAAATCTGATAAGCATTTATGTGTTTAAAGTAAGCTTATGGAATTGTTTATCATACTTGAACTGGCTTCAGCACCATGACCGTCCATTGCTGCAGCTTCTTCCTTGGAGATAATCGCTTGTGGCTTTCCAGGGGCTAAATTTAATATAATAATCAAAGACATTTAGCTACCGTGAAAGATATATGTTTAAGGGATTCCACTATAACATACCTTCCATATACATGAGAGACAAGGTGAAGAGAATATTGAAGAGACATATAAAACCAAGAAGCGCGGCAATATTGATCCAGTATGTGCTTTCTGAAGTTGGAACGTCCATGTTTCTTAGCACTGAAAAGCCCAAATTGGTTGAATTATCCGTGCTCTGCCGCAAAGTAAAATATATCAAAATTTTATTCTTTGTATTAATTACTTGTCTTTGTACAACTTATTGAAAAATTGATTAGTGATCGACTTACTCGTCTGCTGGTCCACCTGGACGCGAGGAACTCATTGTTGCTGAAGGCTTTGAAGCCATAAGACAGTGGTGAAAGCCAATAAGCCCACTCCCACCAGTTTGGAATCTGCATTCTAGGTAGGATGAAACCACCCAAAACAAATATAAGGAGAAGCACAACAGATCCTCCCGTGTTTGCCATGTTCATTGTCTTACAAACTCCAGCAATCGACTTAAAAAGTCCTGCTGCTACATTTTGGATCAGAAACACCAACAGGAGATGTTTGAAGAACCTGTATACATAGTATATATAGAAAATATACTGTTAGTGTATATTTAATGCTATATGAATTATAAAAACAAAAAAAGGAAAACAGTTGGTACGCTACCTGCTAGCCTCAGGGGCCATGCCAGTGCCCCAGTATACGATGATAGTCCAAATAACACTCTCAATCAAAGATATGGGAATACGAAGCAAGAAGGCTGGAAGTGTGAAAGTCCATGGAGGGTGGAACATGAGGTCCCTTTGCTTGTAAATGACAGGAAGCCTCATGACCGTGAAAGAAAGATCGGCATACCCATTAAACATGTTAATGAGCAGACTACACAAAATTGCCCCGATATAGAGGGAACCATCTATTTCATTCCTATGGTGCATTGTTGGCTTAAGAAACAAAGTTGTGCAAATGAATGCAATAAATATGATTTGAAAAGACTTGAAAACATAGACGAAAGTGTTTCTCTTCATCAGTAGAACTTCTTTATCCCAGCAGGCCTTAAGGAGCTCCCTTTTGGGTACTAAGTATTTCTTAAATACTAAAGCAGCTTTATGGCTTTGATCCTTGTCATATGGAACCGACAATTCGTTGTGCAGCTTCTGGCCGCCGTGAAAATTCTTGAATCGTTGACAAAATTCACTTACCGGGATATATCTGTATGGTCTGTTTCTATCTGCCCAATATTGCTCTTGATCTTTTTTGGATGTTACCTATTATTAAAATACAGAAACTCAACTAATTTGTAATCTACTAACATAACAGAAAAAATGTGAAGATTTTGTTTCTGTTCTTACCTCTTGCAAGAAATCAGCGGTACCCTTTCTTTCTGGACACTTGAATCCACAACTCTCAAAGAACTCAACAATATGTTCTCGTGGTCCCTGATACACGATCTGTCCCTCGGATAACAAGACGATGTCGTCAAAGAGATCAAAGGTCTCCGGAGCAGGTTGTAGTAGGGACATGAAGATTGTTGACTCGCTGTAGTGAGCAATTTGCTGCATGCACTTGACTATCTGAAACGTAGTGGAACTGTCTAGACCTGTTGATATCTCATCCATAAACAGAGTTTTTGCCGGTCCAACAAGCATCTCTCCAGTGGTTACGCGCTTCTTTTGTCCTCCAGAGATACCTCGTCTCATTTGATCTCCAACAAAGGTGTCACGACAGACATCAAGCCCCAATATCTGTTTTGGTTTAACGTACATGTACATATGAATAATTTGATCTCCAACAGAATTATAAAAATTAAAACTTCATCAATTCCTACTTACTCTGAGAGTGTAGTAAGTTATCAAACTACTCCGATCTCCTTCAATAGCAGTCGCCTTCATGAAAAGATCGACTTCGGCTTCGGGGTAAATCCCTGCTTCCTTTTCTCTTCTTGCAAGCTCCTGCAACATTTCTGTATTTCGTTGTTTAGTTAGATATCAAATATTTCGATTTCAAAATCAAACACAAAACCTTAGTATCAAAAACTGAAGTTTAGTTAGCTACCTAAACGAGATCCAATTCCTTGACATCTTGCTGAGAAATCAAAGGTTTCTTTGACGGTCATTTCTCCAGCATGAAGATCGTGCTGACTGATGTAGGCTGCTGTCCTCCGAGGTTCAAATTCGTTTAGCCTATAACCATTGTAAGTTATCTCTCCATCAACCCGTAAACCTCGATCCAGATTTCCAGCCAAGGCCTTCAGAAGCGTCGTCTTACCAGACGATGGAGGCCCCATCAGAAGTGCCATCCTGTAACATTACGAATATGTGCTTACTTAGTACTTACAAAAGTATAGTTTCATATATTCTTTCGATTTACATAGAAGTGCTAGGCAAACGAGCAACAAGCTGCGCCGCTAGCCCTTTTTGAATTGCAAAGCCAATTCTTTTAAAAACGAGCAACAAGCTGCGCCGCTAGTACTTACACAAGATGTCAACAACAACAGCTAGCACTAACAACAAATAAAACATAATATGTATACCTTCCTGGTTTGAGGATCCCGGATGCATCTTTAAGAATACGAAGTTTAGCTTTCTCAGAGAAACTGATACCGACCGAAGCTAGAAGTCCTTCAACGATATTTCTAGCAGTATTCGTGAGCGTTGGAAGCGCTCTATCTCCTACGTGACAATCAGCTTCCACGCACAAGTTATGAAACCGAACTTCTACTGTTGGAAGTGATATTCCAACCCTAAGATCAGCAAAATATAACAACAACATGTTTATTAGCAGTTCATGACTTAAACAAATAAACAGACTTACAAACAAAAAGACTAACTTGTCGATACGATCTCTAAATTTTCTCAAAAAGATTTCGTTATCTTCTTCCGCGATTCTAAAAATCTTATCGATAAAGTTTTGTTGAGCATCTGGATCAAGGTCTCGAACATCTAACAGCATCTGCTCAACAGGTACATCTTTTTGGTCTCCTGGTATATAAGACTTAAAAATCGTGGTACGTAAACGATTATACGTAGGTAGTTTCTCCAACGCAGCCCATCGTAAGGCCTCTTCGTCTTCCTGTGAGTGACGACTGCTTCGTCCATCATGACTACCACCACGACTTCTCGTAAACACGTCTTCTAAATGCCAACCGCCAGTCGCTTTGCCAAGACCTTTACTTATGCTTCGAAGTATCCCGTCATCTGCCATTTTTGTTACTACAAACTGGAGTCACTATTGAGCTAGTGAAATGCAAGTTTAGTTATATCATGTTTTTCTTTTCTTCTTGGACTATTTAATAATGCAAGCAAAGGCGAATATGAGATTTTATAGTGACAGTGGAAATTAACGTGCAACTTAAAAAGCAGCGAGTGCAACCATTGTGATGTGTTACAAATATTCCTTGTCGTCAGTATATGTGAATTAATGCTAAAGGCTACTCCCTCCGTCTCAAAATTATTGTCAGGGGACAAGAATCACAAAGTTTAATAAAAGTGGGACCTCTATAAATCTCAACCACTCAAATAGAATATTCCTCAATTATATTCTCTTTTTCTTACTAAATATGGAAAGTGAACAATTAATTTGAGACATCCATAAAAAGAAATATGGACAATAAATATGAGACGGAGGGAGTATTATTTATAGTCAAGATCGATGTGCGTGAGTGTGACACTACGAGCAGTTGACCATTGATTTTTTTGTTTTGTTTTCTTTGTATACCTAAAGGAGTTAAGAAAGGCTCCAATTTATAGTTTGTGGGAAAGTTCTTAAAAGAGCAAATTTATAAAGGGTCCAATTTATACCTTTGTATTAAGGTTGTCAAGATCGGGATCGTACCCAAGATCGTTTTCGTCTTTGCAAGATCGTGATCGTAAGATCGGATCGAGATCTTAAGATCCTACTTTAATGTTATTTTTTAATACTTTATGAAATTTTATAGAAATCTACAAATTCTAATACATTATAACCATAAAATACTATGAATATTTCATATAAATGTTGTCCTAAATTATGATTATAAAATGTTTAAAAATATTAACATGTTGTTTTTTGAATTCTGCAAACAAACAACCCATAAATTTGTAGTTTTTTAGTTTGTAATCCGAGAAAAGTAAGATCGGATCGGATTAGATCGTAAGATCGTATGGTCAAGATCGGGATCCTATAAGATCTTAAGCTTGCAAAGATCCTATGTAGGATCCAGATCGTTTTTGCTTTGCAGTATCGTAAAATCGTAAGATCCTAAGATCAGGATCGGGATCCTAACAACCTAAAAGAGCAAATTTTCCACTTAAATTATATCAAGAGTCAATTTGGCACTAATCTTTTTAACTACCCTTATTTGCCACTAAACAATATGATGAGTTTGTATTTGCCCTTCAACATTACCAAATGTTAGTTTTTGGTACTTAGTGACTTAATTTGAGGAATATTCTGTTAGTTTTGAGGAATATTTTGTTAAGTCTTCTCTTTCATATATTATGCGAGAACAATTTTGGCTAGAAAACTAAATTTGTCATCAGCTTTTTTCGATTTAATTTTAGTGCTATCGTTTATCATCGAAATTTTATAACAACGTTGATTACAAGATTAAAGAATCCTTGTTAATATCTACTTATCATTTATCAATTATTTGGTATGTAGTTACATTGCTCCTAAAAATAATGCATTCTTGAATCTTGATGTGGAGGTCGTGGTTCACTCCTTTTTATTTTGGTATAACATTCATGCTTCTTTTTTCTTTTTCTAGATCATGCATTTTGTTCAGTTATGTTCATTTAGAACAATCTATGGTGATGGTTGAAACTTATTATTTTAGGATAAGCTTTTTATAATTACGAACATACATACTCTTTTGACCCAACACTAAAAGAACTTATTAGAAGCATTTACTAACAAAAAAAAAAGGAAGACACAATATCAGTAGCAACATTAACAGTACATGTTAATCCCATAAGCAATAATATAAGTGGCAAATAAAAGTGGTTGAAAAGATAAATGACAAATCTACTCTTTTGCTATAATATAAGTGGCAAATTTGCTCTTTTAACCACTTCACATCACGCGTTGCTATCATTGTGTGGGGTTGAGTCAAGCGCGACGGCAAAGAAATAGAAGAAACGGTGATCATGGTCAACTCTTGGCTACCATGTATTTTGTGGGGCCATCTGCTAGTTAAACGGCTACTTTTATAAATAAATAAAAATTTTAAACTTTATCATTATTTATTTATAAATACTCTCACACTTCATCATTTTTATACACAGCTTCAAAAATAAATATTTCTTAATATACTTACTCCATCATTTCTATAAATACCGTCAAAACAAAATATTTATCATTTTTCATTATTCAAATGAATTCTGAAACGTTCTTTTTCACAAACTCATCGGGAGAAGAAGAAGTTACGAGTAGGGACATGAATTTTAAATAGAACGTTGTCATTTATTAAGAATAGACAACAACGTTTGAGGCAACGATCGACAAGAAACGTCATAAATAGAGATCATTACGGTGCTCATGATCGTTTAGTCTTCAACAATTTAGCGTGCATCCGATGTACGCTGCATGTCATTTCCACGAGAGGTTCCGAATGAGTCGAGAGCTATTTACAAGCATAGTTGAATTAACTCATCATTGTGCATAGTTTCGTGATAATATTGATTGTATTGGAAGAGAAGTCAATTTCGGCTTTGATGAAGGGCACTTTTGAAATTCGTCAATTGACATATGACACCGTTGTTGACGCCCTTGATGAATATTTGCAAGTGGGTGCAACAACTTCTCGTGAATCTCTTGATTACTTTGTAAGTCTGTTATGAAATTTTTTTGAGTAGAGTATTTGTAAAAACCTACTTACACTAACGTTGAAAAGCTATACGCATTTCATGAAGAATGGCACGGATTTCTATGAGTGTTAGGAAGCATTGATTGCACAGATTGGGAGTAGTTTGGTTATCCAAACGCATATAAATGGTAATATTGTAGACGTGATTATGGTCCGAATCCATTCATTTTGCTAGAAGTTGTTGCGTCACAAGACTTATAGATATGACATGATTTCTTTGGTGTTTCTGGGGAGAAATACCCTCATATACTTGCCTTCAAACCCCATCATTTTTATACACAACTTCAAAAATAATCTTTCTCCATATAAATCTTTCTCAATATATTTACCTCGTCCTTTTTATAAATACTCTCAAACAAAATATTTATCACTTCTTATTATCCAAATGATCTAAAATGTTCTTTTCACAAACTCATTAAAAAAAGAAGTTACGAGGAAAGACATGAAATTTTTTAATAGAATGTTTTCTTTTATTAAAAATAGACTACAACCTTTGAGGCATGAGTGAGTGCAACCCTTGTAAAGTGTGTTACAAATATTCTTCTTCGTCAGTATATGTGAATTAATTGCTAAAGGTTTTATTTATAGTCAAGATCGACGTGCGTGAGTGTGACACTACGAGCAGTTGACCATTGAGTCTTTTGGTTTTTTTTTCCCTTTTGTATACCTAAAGCATTTTTGTTTTTTTATAACCTATAGGGTGCGTTTATAGTTTGTGGGGAAGTTCTTATTGATTTTTTTCAATATAAGACTAGATACAATAGAGGGTGAGGCCTCACCTCTCGCGACAATACCATTGGGTGAGATAAGAGTGGCAATTCCTAACATGATTCGAAACACGACTCGAGACCGACACGAAAATAAACGGGTTAGGCTCTAGGCTTAACAAGTTCAGGTTGAAAATAGGTCGACATGACTGATATGTTTAATAAATAGGTTAGGTTAAACCCGATTACATCCCGTCAACCCATTTAAAATAGATTAAAAAAATATTAAATACTAGATGTTAAGTGTTTAATTTCATTATAATATGACCCAACTATTTTGTATCTCTATCTTATGATATATATTGTTTTTTTGAAATATTTGATAATGATATATACTTATATCAAAATATTTATCGTGTTGCTTAAAATGTTTCTAACATATAACTTAGCATATTCGATGTGTCTCATAAAAATTATATTCAAATCATAAACGGGTCGACACGACTAACCCATTTAATAAACGTGTTAAGGTTAGAGTTGAACTTCTCGACACAATTAACTAAACAGGTCAAATTTGGGTTGAGATTTTTGAACCCACCAACCCAAACCCGCCAACCTGGACATGACCCGAATTGCCACGCCCAGTTTGGGGAGTGAGTCGAGCGCGATGACAAGGAAAAAAGGGAGAAATGGTGACCATGGTTAACTTCTTGCTACCGTGTATTTCTTAATATATAAACAACTCAAACAAAATATCTAACATTCTTCGTTATCCAAATGAATTCCAAAACTTTCTTCTTCACAAACTCATCGGAAGAAGAAGAAGAAGTTACGAGTAAGGACATGAATTTTTATAATAGAGTGTTGTCATTTATTAAGAATAGGCGAAAACGTTTGCGGCAACGACTAACGAGAAACGTCGTAAATAATAATCGTTTCGGTGCTCATAATCGTTTAATCGCCGCCTATTTTAGTTTGCATCCGATGTACGTTGCATGTCATTTTCATAAGAGGTTGGAGATCTATACACAAGCATAGTTAAAAGAAGTAACTCATCTTTCGTGATAATACTGATTGTACCAGAAGAGAAGTCATTTCAGCTTTGATAAAGTGCACATCCACAATTCGTCAATTGGCATACGGCACCATTGCTAACGCCCTTGATGAATATTTGCAAATGGGTGCAACAACTTCTCGTGAATCTTTTGATTATTTTTGTAAGTCTGTTATGAAAAGTTTTGGAGCAATGATGTTGAAAAGCTATACACATTTCACGAAGAAAAGCACGGGTTTTCGAGAGTTATGAAAAATACAGATTGAGAGTGGTTTGGTTGTCCAAACGCATATAAAGGGTAATATTGTAGACGTGATCATGGCCAGAATCCATTCATTTTGCTATAAGTTGTTGCGTCACAAGACTTATAGATATGACATGCTTTCTTTAGTATTTTATGGGGCGAACAACAACATCAATGTTATACATCAATTGCCTCTATTCAACAATCTCAAAGACGGAAAAGCACCAAAGGCTCCGTTTGTGGCTAATAGCGTAACTTACGCATGGATATGTTATCTTGTTGACAAGATATATCCGGATTGGGTGGCACTTATTACGTCGATTTTAGAACCAGTCGACGATAACCACAAGCGAATGCATGAAGCGGCAAGGAAAGATGTAGAACTAGCATTTGGTGTTCTCAAAGAAAAATGGGCTATATTAGCTAATCTCGCATACCCAGCGCGTTTGGAAAGAAAAAGAAATATGATGTATACATGCATCATATTATATAATATGATTCAAAAACACAAAGTGAAGGCGATATCTCCCGATTGGTATCCGAATGAAGCACATCAAATGGAGGACCTCTTACGACCCATGAACAAACACTATAAGTTATGAGACAAATCAATAGTCACAAGCGCATCAAAACCTTCATGCCAATTTCGTCGAACATCTTTCTTGTGAAATTTAATTTAAGTTTTAATAAGTATAATGTTTTTATTTTTTTTTGTGAAATGTTTTAATTATAAAAATAGGTTTAGTGACCATTGTGGCTGAAAGGTAAGGGAAGTGGTGATATGTTGAATAGTGATGTGGCGGTGCGGATTGTTGTCACCATTGTGTCTAGCCTAAAATTTTATTTGGTGTTACACTTAGAGCACCAGGTGCCCCGGAGCCATAAGGCTCGTGTTATGAGGAAAAGTGTGTTACGTCAGTACTTTTTTTTATGAAATGGTGAATATGTATTAAACCCAAGAACTTTACAACAAATATAAAAGGAAAGTCTGGACAGACCCAAACTTCCTCAAGATTAAAAAATGCAAAACAATCAAATACAAGTGTTGAAAACAGACTAATCATGCACTACTAATGCTATTCCAACATTCCATATTCACAATAGATTCACCAAGGCTATAATCTCATGACTACATATCCTTAAACATAGAGTCCTAATAGATCATTTAAAAGCTTCCTCTACTTTAAATTATCTACAGAACTCACAAGGCATCATCATGAAGGTTATATTACCAAACTCACCAAAGGATAGACATTGTTGTGGTAACTACATTTCCTACACAACTTCACAAGCCATACTCAAAAAAGCAGCTACATCCTCACTAGTAGAGTATAACTCATAAATAAAACAGGCATTATTAGCACATATAGATCACACCAATGGGAATCCAATCAAACCTCCAATGTCAATGCATTACTAGGACCAAGAAGTTTCATCTTTCACAACTCTCTATTCCTATAAACATCAACTACCTACCCATGTAGAAAACTAGAAGGGGGGTTGAATAGTTTACCGATTAAAAACTTTGTTTTGAAACTTATTGAAAGATATGTTAATGAAATATGTAAACAATATGTAAAGAGTAGATAAGGAAAGAAACAATCAAACCACAACAAGTTGTTTATAGTGGTTCGGTCTACAAGGACTCTTTTTCCTTGTCCTACTCCACTCCCCGAGTCTCACACTCGAGAGTTTAACTTCACTAGTCAACAAGCTCCTTTCACCGGCGGAGAAACCTTTACACTTCGCTTACACTATTTCCGACACTAAGCTAAATGTCGAGTTCTTTCCAAGGGTATAACCACTCCCACACACAATGTATTTTGAGGACTAAAATACTAACCACTCACACTCACAAGATTATGATAGTTTGGTACAATAATGAAGTATGAATCAACACAAGATCATACAACACCAAAAAAACAAGACTTCCAACTTCTCGTTGAAGCTTGAATGTGACTTGATCTTCTTTGCTACAAAAGAGATCACTAATATGATATGAAACTGAGTTAGAAAGGTTAGAGAGAAGAAATGTATGAGAGTATGATAGAAAGAGATGAAAAACTACTTGGTTTGGCTTTGCTATTTATAGCCAAAACCATCAGCAAGCACCATGGACCGCGGACCCCTTAAAAGGGTTCCGCCCGTTGTAATTTTTGGTGCCACCGAGGTCTGACAGCAAGATATCAAGATCTTGCCAAAGTCAACCATATCTATGCAAGATTGTGTAAGATATGAAGACCCCAAATCTACACAAAATATCTAATGAAATCTTCCAATGATTTCCATGATGTATCACATGATGTCATGTGTTCTTTTTCTATTTTTAGAGATATGCAAATACATAAGTAATGTTTAGTTTTTAAGAAAATAAAATATTCTAAAAACTACTATCATACATTATGGTTAGAGTCATATCAAGATATGATTAATCACAATGTAAATGCTTGAGTGACGAAGATATTATTTGAAAAAGCTTGTTTTAATATCTATTAAACTTGACAAGCTTTAAGCTTTATAAAAATTAAATTTACTTTTGTCGTTAACAAAACTTTGGTAAAGATCAAAAATATAAATAACGTTTAATGACGATATTTGTATTAACAATCTCCCCCTTTTTGTTGAGGACAAAATATAAATTTTATTTTTATAAAAGATACAAAGATTGTACAAGAGTTATAAAAATATTAGTTTTAGAACTTGAAAAAGAAATGATAATGCAAGTATATGATGTTTGACTTTTTCAGAAAGTCAAAGTCTTCACTAGTTGAAGTATGATGCTGACTTTTTCAGAAAGTCAAAGTATGCAGTTGACTTTTTCATAAAGTCAAATATTACCAATGAAGTGTCATGTTGACTTTTTCAGAAAGTCAATGTATGCAGTTTGACTTTTTCAAAAAAGTCAAATATAACCAAGTTCTATATATTTCTCCCCCTTTTTGTCTCAACAAAAAGAAGATGCGAGGCGGAATGTGTAATGAGCCCGAGCCATTATCTCCCCCTTGATCAAATCTCCCCCTAAATTGGGTGCCAATAGGAAGATACATGGATTGTGAAAAAAAAAGGCTACAAAAAGATTTGTTAGTAATTATCATCATTACAAGCATTTCCAAACACTATGTCATAAGTACCAACAATATAGAAAACACCATTCATTAGTTAAAATTTTTCATGATTTTCAAGAATCATGAAAGGAGAACACAATGAGATGTTGAATACAATGAAAAAGAAATAATCCTAGAAAAATACAAGAAAAAGACTAAATAAAAAGTGCCTAAAAGAAAATAAGCGAGGACCCTCCTATTGAGGTGGTGGATGTGCAAGAGAATTGAGACGCTCGAGGATGTGATTGAGGATGAACCTCATTTCCTCTTGGAACTCATGGACCATCACCCCGGGTCCGTTTGGTTGTTTGGGCGGTTTGCTCACAATTTGAGCAACCATGCCTAGGAGGGTAGTATGTTGCATGTTGTTGTTGTGGTGGAATGGTAGAAGCGTTGATGTTGGTGTTGGTGTTGGTGTTTGGTGTGGTGGTTAATGAGGCTAGCAAAGCACTTTGCATTTGCATAGTCTCATTTAGATTAGAATCCACCATGTTGGAAAATTGGTGGAGATGTTGGAGTTCGTCTTGAATCTCCTCTCTTGTGGGATGATCTTCCCACATGGACTTCTCAATGTCCTCTATGTGAGGAGACATTGATGTAGGGAGTGGTTGATCCTCATACAAAGGACCATGGATGTCTTTGTGGATGGGGTGAAAGAGAAAAGGTCTTGGCCGTAACGGGGCGTTTGGGTCAAAAGATGGTTTAGGAGACTCATGAGCAATCCGCTCAATAATGCCAAATGATGGCAATGGTGGTGGATGATTTGGCCTAGGAGGTAAATCTTCCAAGTCCTCCAAGAAAGGATTTGGAGAAGTGGGAGGTGTGGAAAATAACTCCAATGGGATGAGGGTTGGAGATTTTGGTGGTGATGGTGTTTTTGATGTTTGGAGGGGTGCCGGTGGTGGTGAGCTTGGTGTCTTTGTTGGTGGTGGAGTGGTGATGGAAATGGGTGTAGGAGTAGCTAAAGTGAGGTGTGTATCATCCCTTATAGGAGATGAGATGGTGAGTGGAGATGACTCGGATGAAGAGCTCAAGTTGACAAAGCAACAAGGTCTTACGCTAATCCTAGCGGTTTTCTTGCAAGGCTTGGTTGAAGGTGAAGTTTTTGTCATTTTGACTTGAGTTTTTGCTAGTTGAAGGTAAGAATGTAAAAGGTGTGAAGATGATCATGGTAAAACCTCTTAATTTATAGAAGTGAAAAATTATGGTGAAATGTGTTTGATTTGATGTTAAACCATAGAAGGGATGAGGTTTCTAATGATTTGGAGGTGGGTTAAATGCTATTCATATCACCCAAGTCAAGCCATACAAGAGGGATGGAGTGAAGAGGTAAAGATATGCAACAAATGTGTTCTAATGATTGTAAGATCATAACAATCAGATTACCCACGGATTGCAAGGAACCAAATTTTTGGTTCCTTCCTTTATGCAAAAGGGTTCCTTGGGTTGATTTTTCAAATTTTTGAATTTTGGTGGGAAGTGGATTTCCTATATGCCTAAGTATGTTATACTAGTTCTAATATGGGTAAAAACTAGTCAAGATTAATTTACAAGCAATGTATGGTAATTTGGAAAGTTGAAATAAGCAAAATTCAGAAAATTACCTGGAGAATCCACGGCACCAAAATTTTACACAGGCGGAACCCTTAAAAGGGTGCCGCCTGGTCTGCCTGTACAGGTACGGCGGTACCAATTCTTATAACAGACGGTACCAAAAGATTGGTGCGGTCTAATCCGTGGACACCTGAAATCACCACAGAACGTATTTTTAAGTGTCGGGGACATTTCCGAAACCTGAAATCTTGCTCAAAACATGTGACATTAATTATTTCTAGTTAGGAAAAGTAAATAACACATGCACAAACATAGTGGAGCATAGATTTTGACCAAGGGTGAATGATTTTCACATTGAAGTGAAAATGGGTAAAATTTGATAACACACTTGTGTTATCCCCCTGCATGAAATAGTTAGCATACAACATTGTTTTGAGTTATATTATCATCCTACAAAATAAAAACAACTAAATTGTATCAAACGTTAAAGATAATGTATTGTTCCAAACACTCCTTAAACCGATTCTCACTTGTCAAACTTCTTGTAGATCTTGTTCATCATCCTACCAAGGCACTTGAACATCCCCTTGGTTTGCTTGAACTCCGCTGATTCATTCTCAATCTCGGGAAGAGATGCATAATACTCATGAGGTGGAAGACGAGAATTTGGAAGACCATCTTTGGAGCTATTTGATGATGATGATGATGGAGTTGGAGGTTTTGCTCTCTTGCCTTTTGTCTTAGCAACTCGCTCGTCACGCGAGGGCACAAAGATGTGAGGGATGAGCTAATAGTGAAGGTGCATCCCCTTTGGGCTTGGTGGAATTGGTGCATAAGCTCTATAAAGACGGGTGAGAAGCATCCTGTACGGAAGAGCAACCGATCCTTGAGTTGGAATATCAATCATTCTCCTAGCAATGTAGTAGGCTAAATTGAATGGTTGAGGGGTAGACAAGTTGTATAGCATGTGACAAAGGCAAGCATTGATATGATCCCTATTTCCTATGGTGCTAATGACGTTGGCTCTAAGTAGTTCTTCCCATTTCTTAAATTCGGGCTTAAGTTCATTGAGCTCCATTCCATATGGATCTCGGTTCACCTCCTTTCCCTTTGGGGTGACTCGGGTTGTATCTTCCCTTGGGTTAAATAAGCGTTCACGGATGACATCCTTATCCGCTAAAGGTGTTTGGTAGGGAAGAGAGCGATCGTTGATTGTATCAAAGACGGTGAGTGACTACTTATTCGAGTAGACACATGTCCCTCGGTTGGGAATTCCTAGTACTTTAGCAAAGTTGGTTAAGGAGATGGTGTAGTCGTTTTGATTTATCTTAAACCTAAGGCTAAACTCATCATCTTCATCAATGAAACCGGTGACACTAGCATAAAACTCTAACACAAACCTAGGACAAATAGGTTCATCGATGTCAAGGAGACAATCGAATTGAATAGCGGCTAGCTCTTCACGGAGATTGGTATTTTCGATAAAAGAGGAGTGAATGGTTCTACCCTCATGGAAGTACCTAGTCTCTAGACTCTTAAAGATTTCGACTTGCTCCTTTGAAAGTCCTTTTGTTTTGTGGTGTTTGGGAATGTAGTTAACGGTATCCTTGTGATCATAGAATTTTGCGGCTACCATGGTTATTCCTATGAGCAAGAATTTATATGTTAAGAATGAGAATAAACTTAACGTTTTGATTCTAGTGTGTGTCTATATGAAAACGATTTGGAGTTGCGGTTATCTCGACTCATTTTATGCATAAAATAGTCTTTAGTGGGGGTGTTTGGCAAACGGCATGAGATAACCCAAACGCTCCTAATTCAATGTGGCTTCATTTGAATATACCCGGGAATGCATATTAGTTAAGCAATACCTTTAGTATTCAAGAGCATGCAAGTGATGAAAATTTAACGTTTCTATTAGTATTAACAATGAAAAATTGTTTTCCTACAAGTGAGAAGCTTTTCAAAAAAAAATTTGACATGAGGTGTTTGGTTTTTTGAATAAAGCCTTATAGTCATTATATTTTGATTAGTGGGAATGATAAGGTTTTAAAAGGTACCTTTTTTAGGGGTCGTTTAAGCCTTTATTTGATCACTTTTGTATTCGTTATTGCTTAATATCGATCATTTTCACTTTTTAGGTCTCTTGAAGGCAAAATGCTGGAATGGCACTTATTTGGACGAAAAGGCGCGGTTATACGAAGAAAATGGCTAAAGTCAGAAACGAGACACTCAAAGCTGCTGAAAACATAAGATGACGGCGTCATGTGTTAATTGCGACGCCGTCGGAGGATTGTTGTGACGGGACATAAGCCAAAACTACTATTTTCAAGTGACGACGTCAAGTTATAAAAGAGTAGGCCGTCGCAACTCAGACGGCCTAGATGTAATCCAGACGGCGTCAGAAGCTGAAGAGGATGGCGTCACATGCATAAGGTGACGCCGTCGCAAGTCTAACGTGGCCAAGACGAAACCCTAATGACGGCGACACGACGGCATCACAAAACATAAGGTGACGCCGTCGCATATGTAATATTATATATAGAATCCGAATTTTTCAGTATTTAGTGTGTAGTCTTTTGGAGTAAAAACCTAAACCGAACCAAGGCTGTCTTGTACAGTATTTTAGGGTTCCAAACCCTATCTTACACCAAGATAAGTGTTTTACTTCATTAATACAATTATGTCATTGATTATTTGTGTGTATGCTTGCATGTTCTCCATGTCTGACTAATTTACTTGTGTGTTTGCTTAGGGAATATGAAACTTAATTATTGAATATTGATTGGTTGTCTCTTATCTTAGTTGATTAATGATCTAGTAATGCGATAGGTCATTCGTTGTGTACTTAATGCTTGATAGAATCTTTGTGAACCTTAGAATATGACTCCTTGAGTAGTTGTAAGCTAAACCATCCAAAGAGTGCCTTAGAGTAAGAGTTTATTATCCCTAGTGGGTTTTGTAGACGAGACCCTTTAGTAAGTTCAAAGAGTTAGGGAACATATGCATACCCTACGATCTTAGACACACAACGCAACTAGGAATAAGGACGTGACAATTCAACCACCAATAGGAGATAATTAAGGAGTAGTAAAACCTAAGTAAACACATCTTTAAACTATCATACGAGCACACAATAATTAGACATAGACTACATACACCTTAGATTAGATAATTAGATAAATAGAGTAATCGGTAGTGTGGAAAACTAGAAGGGGGGTTGAATAGTTTTACCATTTAAAACTTCCTTTTAAACTATTTAGATCGACTTATGTCAATCTATTTGGTTGTGTGTGTTGGATGTTGATAAACAAGCATATAAAGATATGTAATGAAAAGATAAGAGTAAGAAGCACAAAACCACAACGCAAGTATTTATAGTGGTTCGGCTACAAGGACACCTTCCTTGCCCTACTCCACTCCCTGAGTCACCTACTCGAGAGTTTGTAATCACTACACCAATCTCCTTATGGCGGAGAAGCCTTCACAATGTCGCTTAACCTTTTTCCGGTACAAAGCTAAATACCAAGTTCTTTCACACCAAGGCGGACTACACCTAACACAACGTCGCCTACCCTTTATACGGTGCTAGGCTAACCACCGAGTTCTTTCACACCTTAGGTGAACTACACCTTCACAACGTCGCCTACCCTTTATTAGGTACTAGGGTAAGCACCTAGTTCCATTGCAATGGAGGAACTACTACCACACTACACCAACGACTAATCCCAAAGGAGATCTACTCCTTTACAACATCATCAAGGACATCAATATCCTTGGATCTAATGCTAGTCTATTTAGTACATCGAAACACACCATGTCGAATGTACATCTAAGGCACCTTTCACTAATGCCTTTGATTAGATCTACAAGACACCTTTCACTAATGTCTTTGATTAGATCTACAAGACACTTTTCACTAATGTCTTGTGTCTTCACTTCTAAGCACCTTTCACTAATGCTTCTTGTCTTGACTTCTAAGCACCTACCACAAATGCTTATCCTATAGACGATAGATACCTTTCACTACTATCTTCGTCTTGACACTTGAGACATCTTTCACTAATGTCTTTAACACTATGCTTCTTTGAAGAAAGAAATGGATCATCAACAAGAGGACTTCAATAGCCTTGATGATGAGGAAGCTTGGCAACTCATGGACTTGAGCTTGCTCGACTTCAAAGGTGGTGATCTTCCCTTTAAGAGGAACCTAAAAGATCAAACAAAAACAAAACTACAAACATAGATCTCTTGGATCTAAGGTTAATGAGATTTAACTCAGGGGAGAAAGTATGTTGGAGAGGGGTAAGATATAATGAGGAAATGGCTCACTATTTATAGAGGAAAACCTACTGTTTCCCCAGATCCCACGGATCCCTTCCACTTGGGATCCGGCTAGCACAAAGCTAGGGATCCGTGGTCCGCTCCCCTTTGCCCATGGGTATTTTGGGTTATGGGTCATGGGTCATGGGTTATGGGTTGATCCATGGTTTTCAATCTAGATACAATGTACCTTAAGGATACATTGAACTTGTGTGAGTGGTATATATAAAACCATGGGTTATGAGTCAAAAACCATTTGCTAGTTTTTATCTATTTAGTATATACTTGCTTTTACCCATTTTAGTATATACTTTTTTTTACCCATTTTAGTGTACTTAATATAAGTATGTATTAACCCAATATGTAAACACTAGTTGTTGTACATATGTATCTAACTCATAGAGTTACTTAAACTTGTTAAGCCAATATGTAAACACTAGTTGTTGTACATGTGTATCTAAAATATAAAATCACTTAATCTTGTTATAGTGTTTTATGTGAAAACGTAAGTGTGTTAGAAAACTATTAGTTCAAACCATTTACGTGTTTTATTTGTTTCGTTAATATGATTTTACTTTTGTTATCGACAAAACATTAGAAGATCGTAAAATATAAATAAACGTTTTTACGGCTTATTTGTATTAACAGGTAGCAATACCAAACCACCCAAATTCAAACCCCGAGATTCGTACCTTTCCTTTTCTTAAAAAATATAAAAAGATAAAAAAACAATCTTTCTCAACCCCAACCTTAGCGTAGTAACTTCTCACTAGCATTCCTATTCCCCTAGAGAACGATATCAATACCCGTGGCTTACCCTAATACTACACTACAACGATTAGGTTCACTGCCTAGGGTGTTGAAAAACTTGCTCGACGAAAAAGAAGTTCCTTTGACCCCGAACGACGCGTGTAGCGTTATCAGGGAAACATGATTTGTTTATGCAATATGATAATGTAGTACCTAATTTCAATGACTAGTTATGCAATTTGCCAATTGAATCCATGTTTTGTATAAGAATATAAACAAACCCCATGTAGTGATTTTGTGCACAAATTAGAATCCTAGACTCAGAATTAAGAGATAAAATGCAGTTAGGATACTTACAATGATGTTATCTCCAGTGATTAGTGGGTGAGAAGGTGTCAACAATGAGTTGGGTCTAATGTTTACAAGTTTTGGTAAAGTGGGTTTTGAGGAAGAAGATGTTTTGTAGGTAGCAGTTTTGCCACTGATGTCACCACGGACCAGACGGCACCATATTTTTGGTTCCGTCCTTGTTGTCGTTTGGTGCCGTGGGTACAGTAGCAGATTCAAAACAAAATTGTTTTGTTTTGTTTATTCTAAGGTTTAGGCTATGTTTATCCTACATGTTTGGTTCCATTAACCCCAAACCAAGTCTAAGAAGATTGAATGGTTCTCGTTTGAGAGGCTTAGTTTGAATATCGGCAATGTTGTCTTCGGAGGACACTTTCTCAACTGAGATGTTTCCTTTTTGAACATTATCGCGAAGAAAGTGATGACGGATTTCAATATGCTTTGTACGAGCATGTTGGACGGGATTTTTGCTGAGATCGATAGCTCCTTTGTTGTCGCAAAGTATAACAATATCGTCGAGATGAATTCCGTAATCTACGAGAGCTTGCTTCATCCAAAGAGCTTGTTGACATGCTTTTCCGGCTGAGACGTACTCGGCTTTAGTAGTTGAGATGGCTAAAGCCGTTTGCTTCTTTGCAAACCATGAGGTGAGACAATGTCCAACAAAAGTGCAAATACCACTTGTACTTTTTCTATCGACATAGTCACCGGCATGATCCGATTCGGCATACACTATGGTTTCTACACCCGTTCCTTTGGGATACCATAATCCTAAACACGTTGTTCCCTTAATGTATCTAAAAATCCTTTTCAAGGCTTATAAGTCTGATGCCTTTGGGTTTTCTTGAAAGCGAGCACATAGACAAACACTAAACATAATGTCGGGTCTACTAGCCGTAAGATAGAGTAGGCTACCAATCATTCCTCTATATTTAGTGTTATCTACGGATTCACCTTCCTCATCCTTGGTGAGTTTAGTGTCCAAGGACATGGGTGTCTTAGTTGGTTTTGAATCTTCAAGACCAAATTTCTTAAGCATGTCTTTTATATATTTAGATTGGTTAAACAATATGCCATCTTCTAGTTGTTTAATTTGAAGTCCTAGAAAGAAGTTTAATTCACCCATCATGCTCATCTCAAACTCGTCGTGCATGATTTTAGAGAAATCATCACATAGCTCTTGATAAGTTGATCCGAATATGATGTCATCAACGTATACTCGAACGATGATAATGTGTGACTCCTTTTTCTTGGTAAAAAGAGTATTATCTACAAAGCCCATGGTGTATTTGTTTTCAACAAGAAAAGTCTTAAGTCTATCGTACCAAGCTTTTGGTGCTTGCTTAAGACCGTATAATGCTTTCTTGAGTTTGAAGACATGATGTGGTTTCTCAAAGTCGGTAAAACCGGGAGGTTGAGCAATATACACTTCTTCGTTAATAAACCCATTAAGAAATGCACTCTTAACATCCATTTGAAATAATTTAAAGTCATAGGCACATGCATAAGCAAGTAATATTCTAATAGACTCAAGCCTAGCTACCGGTGCATAAGTTTCATCATAATCAATCCGCTCTTGTTGATTATAACCTTGTGCTACAAGCCAAGCTTTGTTTCTAGATACTATACCATTTTCATCCATTTTATTTCGAAAAACCCATTTCGTTCCAATTATAGTTTGATCCTTAGGTTTTGGAACTAATTTCCAAACATCATTTCTAACGAATTGGTTTAACTCTTTTATCACTTCATTTATGTTTTTTGGTTCGATGGTAGACAAAAAAAAAATAATTACTTTGATTTTGGGCTTGTGATCTCAAAGTTCTTTCATTTAGTTGTCCTATGACCTTTTCTAGAGGATGACTTTTGGATTCTTTGATGTTTATAATCTCATTATTTAATGGTTCATCTTTCTTGTCATTTTCAATTACTTCTTGACTTTCTACAAGTTGACTTTCAACTAAGTCATCATCTACCAAAGGTGATGTCTTAGAGGGAGGTGGACTTTCATCGAATGTTATGTTCAACGATTCCTCGACTCTCATTGTTTCTTTGTTTAAGACAATGTAGGCTTTACTAGTTTGAGAATAGCCAAGAAATACACCTTCATAAGATTTTGGGTCAAACTTGGTGAGACAATCTTTAGTATTAAGAATGAAGCATTTACATCCAAAAAATCTAAAATATCCTAAAGTTGGCTTTTTACCTTTATAAAGCTCATATGGTGTTTTGTTTAAGAAAGGACGTATTAAGACTCTATTTAAAATATATGTAGAAGTGACGACGGCGTTACACCAAAACGTTTGAGGAATGTTTTGTTCATTAAGCATTGTTCTACTCATTTCTTGAATTGTTCTATTTTTACGTTCTACGACTCCATTTGATTGAGGTGTTCGAGGAGCCGAAAAGTTATGTGTTATACCATTTGTATCACAAAAGTTTCCAAATTGTGTTTCATTGTCAAATTCACGACCATGATCCGTTCGGATCGACACAATTTTTACACCTAGTTGATTTTGAATTTTCTTGCTAAGAATTTCAAATTTATCAAAAGCTTCATTTTTGGTTTTCAAAAATAACGTCCAAGTAAACCTTAAGTAATCATCTACTATGACCAAAATGTATAAGTTGCCTCCATAGCTTCTTATAGCGGATGGACCAAACAAGTCCATATGCAAAAGTTCTAGACACTTAGATGTGGATACCATATTTTTAGACTTATAACTACTATGGGTTTGTTTACCAATTTCGCAAGCGTCGCAAAAATGTTGATCATATTTAAGTTTTGGTAAATTCCTAACTAGCTCTTTTGAAGATAGGTTTTGTATAAGTCTCATATTAGCGTGACCTAAGCGTCTATGCCAAAGAGTTGAGCTATCATCTAATGTTGTTAGACAAAGTTTGTCATTAGATGTTTTTATCTATTTTCATAACGTATGTATTATTTTTCCTAACTCCTTTAGCTATGGTGATACCATCTTTTGGTATTTTACTACCATTTTCATCAAATAGTACTTTATACTTTTTATCACATAATTGGCTAATACTAAGTAGATTAAATCCTAACCTATCTACATGAGCAACATTTTCAATAGTTAGGGAGTTATGAGCGATCGTACCTTTGCCAGTGATTTTGCTTTTGAGATTGCTACCAAAAGTGACATTACCTCCGCCATACTCTTGGTATGATGAGAAGAGACTTTTGTTGCCCGTCATGTGTCGTGAGCATCCACTATCTTTTATCCACTCATCAGGTTCCAATCCAACTTTCAAGCATACCTAAGAAGCAAATAACTCAAGCGTTTGGTCCCCAATATCTCATGGGTCCGTTTGGGTTAAACATACCATTTATTTGATTCATGTATAGAAACGATGGGTAAGAGTTCCATGACATGTAATCTGGAGTTTGATATGGTCTAGGGAAGTTATGATTCCAACCGTTGTGTTGATAGTTGGGTTGTACGTTGTGGTTACTCTTAGGAAAGGAGCGTTTGGCAAAAGGTGTTTTGCATCGTTGTTGAGTAATTTTTGATCTAAATTCATTTTTAGCAAGTCCTACTCCTGATGTAACAACAGGTTTTAGTTTAATACTATCCTTGGTTTTCTTTGTTACTTTGACAAATTCGCTACGGTCCGTATTACAAACATTCTGTCCTGCTGAGGTTCCCACGGCACCATTTTTTTCAACGGACGGATCCCTTATTTTGGGTCCGTCTGGTCCGTGCTGTACTGCTGTGGTTTTGACAGTTTGTTTGTCTTTTTCGGCCGTTTTGTTTTGACTCTTTGGAATTAATACCTCATTAAATCCTAGCTCATTCATGTCTCCTGGTGTTTTATGTATTCTAACTATTTCATCAGCAAGAGCGATGTTTTTGTTAAACCTTTTAAATTTAGAATTATGTTCGATTAGAGCATCTTGTGTGAGCTTTAGTTTTTCTATTTCAAGATTAAGCTCTTGGCATGATTTTCAACCATCGTCATTTGCTTTTCCCTTTTCTAGTCGTTTTGCCTTTTCTTTTAACTCATAGACTTCATTTTCTAAAAGTTCCTTTTTAGTTTTTTAAAATTTATTTTTAGTTATGATTTTTAGACTTAGCTCACACAATTGATTGTATTGTTTTTGCAAAGTATCATCATCAATAGAAGAATAGGAAGTGTCGGAATGTACCTCATTTGACTCATGTGCAATTAGAGCGATCTCTTCCTTGCTTGACTCTTCATCATCTTCACTATTACTCCAAGCACCACTTACAAAAGCTCGTTGAGTTTTGCTTTTAGGTGGCTTGGGACAATCTCCTATTAGATGACTTGTATCACCGCATCTAAAGCAATTTCTTTCACCTTTACCCTTTTTGTCATCCCGATCTTTCCGGAATGGCTTCTTTTCTTCTCGAGGTTGTCTTACAAACTTTCCTCTTTTTCTAAATAACTTTTTGAAATCTCTAACGGCCATGGCGTACTCTTCGTCTTCACTGCCAGAGCAAGATTCGTCATCATCACTTGATTCCGTTCTTGCTTTTAGAGCAACAGATTTGATTTTCTCTCTTTTTCCTTTGATGATTTCCGAATCTTTCTCCATCACCATTTCGTGTACTTTGAGGTTTCCGATTAGCTCGTCTAGTGACATTTTTGAGATATCTTTTGATTCTTCAATGGCCGTCACTTTAGCTCTCCACTTCGGATGGAGTGCTCTAAGAAATTTCCTGACAAAGTTCTTACTACGAAATGATTCATCAAGTGCTTTAAGTGATGTAATAATAGTATTAAAGCGAGCAAAGCCACAATCAATGGTTTCATCTTCAGGGATAACAAATTGTTCATATTGTTGAACAAGAAGATCAATTTTGTTATCCTTGACTTGTGAATTTCCTTGATGTGTAACAATCAAAGATTCCCAAATATCTTTGGCGGTTTCACACATGAAAATTCTTTCATATTCTTTTCTAGGCAAAGAATTGTAAAGCATCATTTTAGCTTCATTATTTTTAGCAGTTAATTTCATTTGTTCATCAACAGAAATATCTTTTGTTGTAGAACTAAAATCCCCTTTAACAATAACAAACCAAAGATCTATATCTTTTGATTTTACATATGTTTCAAAACGGTTTTTCCAATAGATAAATCCATTGGTTTCAAAGAGTGGTGGTCTTTGCATATATTGCCCTTCTTTAAATTTTCAGAATCCATGAATCGTTTTAAGTTTATAAAATACAATATATTTTAGAAATTCTTGAGCAACGAGGCTCTGGTACCAATTGTAGAAAACTAGAAGGGGGGTTGAATAGTTTACCGATTAAAAACTTTGTTTTGAAACTTATTGAAAGATCAATTGATATTGTTCTTAGATATGTTAATAAAATATGTAAACAATATGTAAAGAGTAGATAAGGAAAGAAACAATCAAACCACAACAAGTTTTTTATAGTGGTTCAGTCTACAAGGACTTTTTTTCCTTGCCCTACTCCACTCCCCGAGTCTCACACTCGAGAGTTTAATTTCACTAGTCAACAAGCTCCTTTCACCGGCGGAGAAACCTTTACACTTCGCTTACACTATTTCCGACACTAAGCTAAATGTCGAGTTCTTTCCAAGGGTACAACCACTCCCACACACAATGTATTTTGAGGACTAAAATACTAACCACTCACACTCACAAGATTATGATAGTTTGGTACAACAATGAAGTATGAATCAACACAAGATCATACAACACCAAACAAACAAGACTTTCAACTTCTCATTGAAGCTTGAATGTGACTTGATCTTCTTTGCTACAAAAGAGATCACTAATATGATATGAAACTGAGTTAGAAAGGTTAGAGAGAAAATTTGTATGAGAGTATGATAGAAAGGGATGAAAAACTACTTGGTTTGACTTTGCTATTTATAGCCAAAACCATCAGCAAGCACCACGGACCGCAGACCCCTTAAAAGGGTTCTGCCCGTTGTAAGCTTTGGTGTCGCCGAGGTCTGACAGCAAGATATCAAGATCTTGCCAAAGTCAACCATATCTATGCAAGATTGTGTAAGATATGAAGACCCCAAATCTACAAAAAATATCTAATGAAATCTTCCAATGATTTTCATGATGCATCACATGATGTCATGTGTTGTTTTTCTATTTTTAGAAATATGCAAATACATAAGTAATGTTTAGTTTTTAAGAAACTAAAACATTCTAAAAACTACTATCATACATTATGGTTAGAGTCATATCAAGATATGATTAATCACAATGTAAATGCTTGAGTGATGAAGATATTATTTGAAAAAGCTTGTTTTAATATCTATTAAACTTGACAAGGTTTAAGCTTTATAAAAATTAAATTTACTTTTGTCGTTAACAAAACTTTGGTAAAGATCAAAAATATAAATAACGTTTAATGACGATATTTGTATTAACAACCCACCTAGTTCATTTACCCTTCACAATAGGAAACCTACATTTTGATTACTTTTTCACATAATACAGTGTCTATGCAAACACTACTTGTAGTTACCTTACCAAGGCCTACTATAAGAGTGTCTAGATATCCAAAGCATATAGGATCCAAGTAATCGTACTAGGTCATCCAATGTAATGAACTTAAATTTGAAATCAGTGATCCAATGTACTTTGAACAGCTGAGATAATAGGATAAAACCATGTTTGCAGATTTTTCTTGAGCCTCATCTCTGCAATGAAATTCCTTATAGGAACCATTTAAGTTTAAATCTCTATATTGCATCATATTAGATAATAGAAACCTTTATTATGCTCAGCAGGAAACTACCTTGTGATTTACTCCTTTGATTAAACCAATTGGCAGTCATATCCCAAATGTTGCCTCACTGACCCACATACTTGATACAAATAGGCAATGGTTGGAAAGGGTGGAATCAATATATTAGCTATTTGCTTAGATACACACCATCCCCTATTTAGAGAAAACCCGTTTCTAAAACATCACTTTCCACCCATCCAAACACACCTTTAGAGCCTTATAATTCTTTATTCCATTTTTCTATCCAGTTACTGTTACATTACTAGCCAGATCTATCTTCACATTCTGGCTTTAATGGACTCTCATTACTACCACATAAGCTTTTGCTTTCAAACTTAAATGTCTCATTCTTATTATTTCAAAAAATAGATCATGTAACTCCTTAGTGCTCCTCATTTCACCTCCGAATAGTCTGCAATTCCTTTCCTACCATATTAATTCGAATCTTATTATTATATTGTCAATAGAGTTTCTGCTATACTCTTTAGAAACTGCATCCACAAGATAATTCCATTCCATTTTTGCACACCTTAATCCCATCTTCTCTTTAGCATTATACCAAAACTGCTCAGCATACATGATGATATCAAATAAAAACAGTTTATTGGCATCATTTATCCATATATATTGTGTCACACCCCAAAAATGGCGCAACGGAAAGGCATTTACAGGGCATGACTTCATGATCAAAAACATAAGGCGTCTACATAGAGAAATACTAAAAGTGCATAACATACGATAAATCATAGTCGCAAAACTCCCACAACCGGGATAAGTACATAAACCAGAAATCTAAATATAAGTCTTAAGTCAAACTACATTCATAAGGAAAAGTCACATAAGCAACTCCACGGGATACAACCCGGGAGGGTCTTGTCTAAGTCTCACTAAGCTAGGCAAATACTCAACCTTCTAAGCAACTTCGATTTTAGCACCTGAAAATAGATACTCGAAAATGTCAACATAAAGTTGGTGAGCTCGTAGGTTTGAAAGTAAACCGTTAAGCTGTGAATAATGTAAAGTAGGACAATAGTGTGAATGATAACAAATTATAAGCATAGATATGAAAACAGTACTAGTGTCGCGCCAACTGAACCTAGAGTGTGTATCATACATGTAACCAATATGTGTGGGGAGCTACCCTGATAGATCTATCATCAAGTGGGCCCTCAGCAGAGAGTTAACAGTTGCGTAGTCAAGAAGTCAACAAAGCAAAACGTTTCATAGCACATAATCGCATCATCACACATATATGTCCAAAATCATGTAAAAGTAAGTCACAGCATAAAAAAATTTGAAAAATATTGAGTACCATTTTCCCCTAAGGAAAAATATAGTGAAAAAAGGGCTGCGAAAACTCACCTCAGCAGATGCAATGAATAGTAACTTAGGCAACGCAAACAGTGTCAAGAAGCAAGGCACAACGGCACATGAACGGTACGTGTAAGGTTTGATCTCTTCCAATGGTACGTGTAAGGTTTGATCAGCAAGACACTTTTTGAGATTCGACACGTGGAACGTATCATGAACGCCACTTAGCTCTTAGGGAAATCGTAGCCTGTAAGCTACCGGTCCAATTCTTTCAGTGATTTCAAAAGGTCCTACATATCGGGGTGCTAACTTTCCCTTCTTTCAAAATCGCACAACACCTTTCCAAGGTGACACCTTGAGTAACACATGATCACCAACACAGAATTCTAAGGGTCTTCGCCGGTTGTCAGCATAACTCTTCTGACGGTCGCGTGCAACTTTATGTCTATCCTTGATTTGAATGATCTTCTCAGTGGTCTCCATCACTATCTAAGGTCTAATCATTTGGCTTTCTCCAGTCTCTGCCCATGCAACAGGTGAACGACACTTCCGCCGATAAAGTGTTTTGAATGGTGCCATATCTACACTGGTATGATAATTGTTGTTGTAGGAGAACTCGCACAATGGGAGATGAGTGTCCCAATTACCACCGAAATCTATGGCACACGCTCTGAGCATGTCTTCTAAGGTCTGTATGGTACACTCACTCTGACCATCTGTTTGAGGGTGGTAAGCCGTACTCATATCTAGGCGTGTTCCCAGTGACTTTTGCAGCGCTTTCCAGAAGTTTGGTGTGAAACGGCCATCGCGATCAGATATAATTGATATGGGCACACCATGTCTCGCCACTATCTCATTAATGTAGATCCTAGCCAACTTTTCCATCTTATAATCCTCCTGAATTGGTAGGAAATGTGCAGACTTGGTCAACCTATCTACTATAACCCATATCGAATCATGTCCACTACTAGTTCTTGGCAACTTTGTGATGAAATCCATGGTTATCCTTTCCCACTTCCACTCAGGAATCTCCGATTGTTGTAGTAACCCAGATGGTTTTTGATGTTCGGCTTTCACCTTTGAGCAAGTCAGGCATTTGCTAACATAAATAGCTATGTCTTTCTTCATCCCAGGCCACCAACACAATTCTCTGAGGTCGTAGTACATCTTATCCGCTCCTGGATGGACGGAATATCTCGTCGTGTGGGTTTCTTTCATGATTAGGGTTCTCACGCCACCTTTCAATGGCACCCAAATCCGATCTATAAAATACAGTCCGCCATCATTTTGCTAATACATCTGTGTCCTTAGACACTTCACACTGTACTGGTAGTATCTTATCCTTGATACTCGATTGTATGGTTATGCTCATAGCTTTTACTTTTCTCGGCTTGAGCCTTTCTTTCCTACTTAAAGCATCAGCCACCACGTTTGCCTTACCTACGTGGTAATGAATCTCACAGTCGTAGTCGCTAAAGAGTTCAATCCATCTCCTCTGGCGCATATTCACTCTTTCTGGTCGAAGATATGCTGAAGACTCTTGTGGTCAGTATAGATAATACTTTTCGTTCCATACAAGTAATGTCTCCATATCTTGAGAGCGAATAATACAGCGCCCAGTTCCAGATCGTGGGTGGTGTAATTCTTCTCGTGTATTTTCAACTTTGTGATGAAATCCATGGTTATCCTTTCCCACTTCCACTCAAGAATCTCCGGTTGTTGTAGTAACCCAGATGGTTTTTGATGTTCGGCTTTCACCTTTGAGCAATTCAGGCATTTGCTAACATAAATAACTATGTCTTTCTTCATCCCAGGCCACCAATACAATTCTATGAGGTCGTAGTACATCTTATCAGCTCCTAGATGGACGGAATATCTCGTCGTGTGGGCTTCGTTCATGATTAGGGTTCTCACGCCACCTTTCAATGGCACCCAAATCTGATCTATAAAATACAGTCCGCCGTCATTTTTCTTCTCCAGCTGGCTCTCTAGTCCCCGCATATTCTTTGCCAATACATCTGTGTCCTTAGACACTTCACACTGTGCTGCTAGTATCTTATCCTTGATACTCGACTGTATGGTTATGCTCATAGCTTTTACTTTTCTCGGCTTGAGCCTTTCTTTCCTACTTAAAGTATCAGCCACCACGTTTGCCTTACCTAGGTGGTAACGAATCTCGCAGTCGTAGTCGCTGAAGAGTTCAATCCATCTCCTCTGGCGCATATTCACTCTTTCTGGTCGAAGATATGCTGAAGACTCTTGTGGTCAGTATTGATAATACTTTTCGTCCCATACAAGTAATGTCTCCATATCTTGAGAGCGAATACTACAGCGCCCAGTTCCAGATCGTGGGTGGTGTAATTCTTCTCGTGGATTTTTAATTGTCGAGAAGCATATGCAATCACTTTACCTCTTTGCATCAATACACACCCAAAACCTTGACATGAAGCATCACAGTATAATACAAAATCTTCTGGTCCATCGGGAAGAGCTAAAATTGGTGCGTTACACAGATTATCCTTCAATTTCTGAAAGGCCTCTTCTTGTTCTTCACCCCAGACGTATTTCTTGTTCTTTTGAGTAAGCGAGGTGAGAGGTTTGGCAATCTTGGAAAAGTTCGCGATAAACCGTCGGTAGTAACCTGCCAGTCCTAGATATGAGCGGACTTCTGTTGGAGACTTAGGAGCTTCCCAATTCTTTACTGCTTCAACCTTGATGGGGTCCACATGAATGCCATCTTTGTTAACCACATGTCCAAGGAATTGGACTTCTTCTAGCCAAAATTCACACTTCGAGAATTTGGCGTACAACTTCTCCTTCTTAAGCAACTCTAGGATTAACTTTAAATGCAACTCATGTTCTTCTTTAGTCTTGGAGTAGATCAAAATGTCATCGATAAGCACGATAACAAATTTATCTAAGTATGGCCTACATACCCGGTTTCAAGTCCATGAAAACTGCAGGTGCATTTGTCAGTCCAAAAGGCATAACCGTAAACTCAAAATGACCGTATCGAGTTTTGAACGCGATTTTCAGAATGTCTTCCTCGTGCACTCGTAGTTGATGGTAGCCGGAACGAAGATCTATCTTGGAAAAGTATCGTGAACCTTGCAATTGGTCGAATAAGTCATCAATTCTCGGAAGGGGATAACGGTTCTTAATTGTTAGCTTGTTCAGTTCACGGTAGTCGATGCACATCCTAAAGGAACCATCATTTTTCTTGACGAATAATACCGGTGCTCCCCATGGCGAGGAACTAGTTCGAATGAAACCTTTGTCTTGGAGTTCCTTGAGTTGATTAGACAACTCCTCCATCTCAGTAGGTGCCAAACGATAAGGAGACTTTGCAACCGACATCACTCCAGGAATTAAGTCTATGCGAAACTCGACTTCTCGCAAAGGAGGTAATCCGGACAAATCGTCGGGAAAAACCTCAGGAAAATTTTGGACGACTGAGATATCTTCTAGTTTCTGCTCGTCTACCTGCATGCTCATGAGGTGCTTCACCTTTTCTTCGAATCGCTCTCCATAAACCTTAAGGATTTCACCGTTTGGTAGTGGCACTCGGACCATCTTCTCATGGCACACTATTACAGCCTTATGCTTTGCCAACCAGTCCATTCCCACAATCACGTCGAAGCTTCCGTACCCAAATGGCATCAAGTCGATGTCAAAAGTATAGCCTTCTAATTCTAGTTTGCATCCGCGAACGATCTTATTGATTTCTACCCTTTGACCACTTGCAATTTCAATTTCATAACTAAAGCCTAGTCTACTGGGTTCCATATTCAATAGAGGCATAAATTTAGTGGAAACAAAGCTATAATCGGCACCATAGTCAAATAGCACAGTAGCATAGTGGTCGTTTAAAGAGAACGTACCCGTCACGATGTTTGGGTCTTTGCGTCCCTCTTGTGCGTTCATCACGAATACTCGGTTACGAGCTGGGTTATAATTGTTTCCATGGTTTGCATTGTTTCCACCAATTGCCAATGTCTAATTCTGGTTGTTCTGCACTGGCGCCCGTGTCCTAACCAACCTAGGGCACATATTCCGAAGATGATTTGGGTTCCCACATTCATAACAAGCCCTTGGGTTCACAGCATTCACAGGTGTCACTTATTTAGCTACTGCCCTACAATCTTTAGCCCTATGACCAGGTCGCTTGCAGTTAAAGCACACCACCTGACATGGCTTAGTCTCTGGGTGATGATAGTTGCATTTGGCACACATAGGGTGAGGACCTTGATACTCCCTCTTAATGGTACTAGTTGCCACAAATCCTTTTCCCCATTTTGCCTTCTTGTTGTCACTCTTTTCACCTCCTTGTTTACTCGGCTCACTCACAGCCTTTCTCTTATCACCAATCTTAGACGAGGTTCCATTCCTAATCATTTCATCTGTTAAAGTTGCAGATTTCAGCATCGCACTCTGAATAGTAGCAGGCTCAGTCGCTTTCACCATCCCGTGAATCTCAGGAACCAAACCGAACATGTACCTCTCAATTCTATTTGATTCAGGAGTGACCATATGAGGTACTAGTTTAGCAAGCTCATGGAATCGACCTGTATACACCGCGTGACCAGCTTCTGCCTTAGTATGGTTGTAGAACTCATGCTCTAGCTTCTGCATCTCATGACTCGGGGCAATACTCCTCCTTTAGCAACGCTTTAAAGTCATCCCAACTTATCATAGCAGCTTCTCTTCCTCTGGCTTGGATTTGTGTGTTCCACCAGGTCGGGGCCTTATCCTACCAATGATCTTGTGACACACCTCGCCCTATGGTGAGTTGCACACTCGCTTATGTCGATCAGCGCTTTCAACTTCTCAATCCACCTGGTATACACCTACGCTCCTCCATTTCCGTCAAAATCCATTAGGTTGGCGCACAGTAAATTCCTTGTACAAACACCCTTTCCCGCCATTGTTGTTACTTTCATTTCCACCATTCTCGTTGGTGTTGTCGTTCCCATTGTCGCGGTTACCACTCCATAACCTTGGTCAACTCGAATCGACCTTTTTGGAGGCATGACTTCCTCAAGGAAGGACGTTTGTCCAATGCTATATATGAGGGGTTAATGTAGAGACGATCGATATTGGTGTCCTAATTCTACATCGTAGTCGCGTCCTAAGCTGACGATCCATGAATTTGATATGTCTATGTCGCATCATGTTATTGTAAAAACATTGGCCAAGCGTTTTTAGAATAACATCATACCACATTTACTTATCATCATCACTTCACGCCACCTAGCCTATATTCCATCGTTGAGTCAATTCCTCAAATCCATTAAGTTAATTAACAACTTGCACCCATATAAATTTCGCAACCCAATAAAAAAAGAACAGTCTTGAAATTAAAGTGCAAGTTGTTTAAGAACTTAAGGGGTTTGAAAACAAATTGACTCAATTCAGGAAGGGTTCCTAAGGTCTAATACTGGGCACTAACACATAATCGCACATGTAGGTCCTATAATGCAAACTATATGAAGGTTCCTAGGTTATAGTCTAGGTTAAACCACTTAATTCTCTATAACCAAGGCTCTGATACCAATCTGTCACACCCTAAAAATGGCGCAGCGGAAAGGCATTTACAGGGCATGACTTCATGATTAAAAACACAAGGCGTCTACATAGAGAATACTAAAAGTGCATAACATACAATAAATCATAGTCGCAAAACTCCCACAACTGGGATAAGTACATAAACCAGAAATCCAAATATAAGTCTTAAGTCAAACTACATTCATAAGGAAAAGTCACATAAGCAACTCCACGGGATACAACCTGGGAGGATCTTGTCTAAGTCTCGCTAAGCTAGGCAAATACTCAACCTTCTAAGCAACTTCAATTTTAGCACCTGAAAATGGATACTCAAAAATGTCAACATAAAGTTGGTGAGCTCGTAGGTTTGAAAGTAAACCGTTAAGCTGTGAATAATGTAAAGTAGGACAATAGTGTGAATGATAACAAATTACAAGCATATATATGAAAACAGTAACAGTGTCGCGCCAACTGAACCTAGAGTGTGTATCATACATGTAACCAATATGTGTGCGGAGCTACCCCGATAGATCTATCATCTAGTGGGACCTCAGCAGAGAGTTAACAGTTGCGCAGTCAAGAAGTCAACAATGCAAAACGTTTCATAGCACATAATCGCATCATCACACATATATGTCCAAAATAATGTAAAAGTAAGTCACAACATAAAAACATTTGAAAAACATTGAGTACCAATTTCCTCCAAGGAAAAATATAGTGAAAAAAGGGCTACGAAAACTCACCTCAGCAGATAGCAATGAATAGTAACTTAGGCAACTCAAATAGTGTCAAGAAGCAAGGCACAACGGTACATGAACGGCACAACCTAATAACCATTGATTAGATCAGAATATATCTCAAAATAGTGTACTGTACAATAGTTTTCAAAACTAACGTATTTTAGTTTTCGTGGATGACTTGAATAATTGTTTGTAAAAATAGTAGTATCGAAACTCGTGTGGTTTTTAAAAAGATGTAGACTCGAGGTAACTCACGCAAAAACAACGAACTCAAAGAAGTAACGTAAAGACGACAAAAAGGAATAACGAAAAGAAAAGAATAATTAAAGGGCAACGAAAAGGACCCGTCAATAACATGTTTTGGTGTTTACCCCATAACCCAAATAGTCTATAAAATGTTGAGGTTTTAGAAAGAATTGCACATCTTATGAAAAGTGTATTATGTTAATAATTAAGAAAATAGAATAGTTTATAACGTTTACAAATTCGTAATGGTTTAAGTTATAAAATGGTTTTTATAAAAGTTTGGACATGATGCGTCCATTTATAAAATATTTCCAAGTCGTTACGACTTTTGAATAAAATGTTTTATTTATTAAGTTTCACCAATTTGATACAATTTATACAAGTTTTATTCAATTTTTACAAGTTTTATTATTTACTTCGTCGTTATCATTCGCGTATATATTAGTGTCGGGTTTATCGACTATTTTGTGTCCAAAATCGTCCATAAGTCTTTCGGCTAATACCGTAAATCCAATAACGAACATCCATATTAGTCAAGCTTAGGTGATAGTAACAAATATTCCAAAATCCATATCGATGACCAAGTATTCCCAAATAGCAACCGAAACACCCTCGACAAAAAAAAAATATAAGTTAAGTTAGTAACGAACGATAAATGAAATAGTTAACATAATGAAAATGAAAGCTATACCCAAATCATTGGGCTTAGGCCCAATGTTGACACTTAACATATTTATTTGGACTCATGAGCCCAATTTACAACACATGGCCCAAATCCAAAATCCATAATGCAAACACAAACACAAGACACACATAACAGAATTAGCTTTTGACCAAAATAGGTTTTTGACGTTATCACGAATAGTGTGTCTCGACTTGAGCTCACACTTGAGCATAACGAGCTCACACCGTAAGGGTGTGTCTTGTTAGTCTTGTTGTCATAAGACAAGGATCACAACGAGGCTTCATACCTCGCTATTGATTCAACTCACAAACTTCAACACAAAAGAATCCAAATCAAGTCCCCACGACACGATAAGTGTCGTGGTACACATCATGGACACACACCGAGCGTGTCGTGTTTCACCAAATACCACCAATACACGACCCTAGTGGTCGTGTAGCCTACTTATCACTATGAACAACCTCCCCTGAGGCGTTAACCAAACCCAACGCATCAAACAACAACAGTAACAGCACAAAGCTGCTACCATGACCCAAGAGATCTCAAGGATATCATGAGTCACGACCAATCACTATTTGACACCCACCACAATCTGTTAAACCCTAGACGCAACCCAAAACACTTCTGACTCACAAACGACACGAACAACCCTATCATGGTTCTGATGACACAATTACCACTAGTCGTGACTCCCTTGAGTCACGACTCAACCACTAACGAAGCTACCTAGCAACCGGTTATCAACAAGACGCAACTAAATTTTCTGAAACGCAAAATGACTAAACAAGAACGAGCAGGAGCTGAGATATATCAACCAAATACAAAATAATTAGACTAAACTCTGAAACGAATAAGCATGGTCACGAGTCAACTCAACTCGTGAGTTGACTCGGACGAGTCGAGTTGACTCAGTAGTGAGTCAAACAAGTTTGATAAAAAGAGTTTGAATCCACACGGTTTTGCTTCTAAAACGCAAGGTTTTTAACTAGAAAACATTAGTTTTACTAGTTTTAGCTTCAAAATCGTTTAGTTACATCAGATCCGATTAGGGTTTTAATCAAAATGAAAGAAATAAACGGGATGGTGGTGCGTGCTTACCAAACGAGAACAAAATAAAAGAGGGTGGTATACCAATCTGTCACACCCCCAATTTACCTGTTTTGCAGCGGAATGGAATACCTGGGGCGTGCCTGCCATAGCATCACAGTTACAGTTATATTGAACGACCTAAAGTGTCGTTTTAAAAATACATCGTTTGATTAAGTAAAATATTCAGAGTTTACAAAGTATAGGTCCCAAAAGATTTCCAAAGTACCAAAATGAGTTTGTTACAATCAAACGATAGTTAAGTGCATAAAATGTATGTGAGACGCGTCCCAAACACACTCCTTTTGTCCCCATACGCTCCAGAAATACGTTTCTTACCTTGATCTACGATTTGGATAAGAAAAATTGTGTCGCCGGAATTTGGCCGGAAAGTGGAAGCGGCGCCGGAAATTATAAATCCGGTGAGGGTGTGATACAAATGGGTGAAACCCTGAATTTTTTTGTCTTATATACCCACGAGGGGCTTTTTCTGCCAACAAGGGAAAAGAGGGGGCGGATGTGAAAATAAAAAGGAACGGTAATATTTGAAGAGTTTCTAATCTTTTATAATATTATGGAGTGGGACCCATTTGGGCTCGATCACGACCGATCTCGGACTCGGAATTAGAACCATTACGTTTAAAATAGTTTTTCCACGAAAAATGAGTGTAAACTCGATTAGTATTCCATGAAATTTTAAAGAATCCCTAGATAAAACGTTTATTAGATCTTGGTTATGCCGGAACGTGACGTGTGAGTCTAACTTTGAAATCGCGCATTAACCTGAAAATTTGCGGTTGTTATATATTGCTTGTTTTGTATTATTTTATATGAGAATTGATACTTAATCGCTTACTTTTGTAAATCTAAGTTGAAAACAAGTATTTGGTGAAAGTTAGCTATTTTGGACATAAAATGGAACAAAACGGATCATATTGGTAAAGTCTGCTAAACTGAAGGAAGATACGCCATATCATTCTAGATAGATACGCCGTACATAAACACTTAGACATATGTGAAAAACATTGCCTGACTTTGAAGAATAGGCCGCATGGAATTTTTCCATGTGTCGTATATGAAACCCTAGTCAACATGGAGATCTGACTTATCTGCTCAAGATACGCCGCATAACTACTTTCTACATGCGCCGTATCACCCTGAAGACTTCACCAAGAAATACCAAGATTAAAAAACACATGCGCCGTATCAAGACTGAAGATCCGTCGTATCATATGGCGGTGTACGAATATTCCAGAATAAAATAATCTTGGACCCCACACGAAGTTACCCAGATACGGCGTATCGAGTAAACAGATACGCCGTATCGATGCCGTTTCCAGAAAGTATAAATACCGGAACAACAGCCTCATTTGAAACACATATATATACAGAGAACCGAATTCCACAGAAAAGAGGCGACGACCTGACCACACTAAACACGACCAGAAGAAGGATTCAGAGGCATAAGTAAGTCATGTCAGTGCTTTTTAACTAATAAGTATATTTCACTTTATTTGTATTAGTACTCTTTAATCCATCAGGATTGCGTGCCTTGTTTCCAACGTTTGACTCGCATTTAATAAAAGTTTTCTCATCGATTATAAGTTTATTTGATATTTATTTGGATGTTCATGTGTATGCTTTGATTACCTCTTGATTGTAGTGGCTTGTTTGCGTTGCCATACGCATCCCACAATTACTTTATTAACATTTTAGAATAGTTGATGTAAGCCCTAACAAGATAAATAATCTAACTAAATAATCATTATTAGAATACATAGAAGTTTCTTATTTTTTAAAGCGGGCGTATTTCGGTGTGTCCAAACTACTTCTGAATCTTCCTTGTCGTCTTTTTTTCAAAGCAATTTTGGAAAAGCATGTACTACATCCGTCCTATATTAATTGTCCTGTTTTGACTTTTTAATTCTTTCTGTCTTAACTTTGACTTTAAATATTTTTATTTGTGTTATATAATATTTAACAAAAATTATACCAATAAAAAATACATTTAAAACTCAATCTATTCAAATATTTTTGCATCAAGTATTATATAACACAATTAAAAATATTTAAAGTCAAAGTTAGAAATGAAAAATCTAGAAAATTCAAAGTGGACAGTAAATATGAGACGAAGAAAGTAAAAGACTACTGTACATTTTTATTTGCTTTATTCAATGTGGTATTGATTATCCGTAGAACCTTCAATGTAACCAAAATTATTAAATTCTTGTGCCAAAAAGAATAAATATTATACCATGATATTTGAATTATATTATTAAATTTCACAAGATGTAAAATGTATATCTCTAAAAAAAATTTACTATGTAAGCATATCCAAACACTACTTCATGAAACAAGTGTTCAGCTTAATAAGCTTAAACCAAAATTTTGGAGACCTGTTTCGAAGAAGCTGGTTGCTACTAAGGAGAAAATCAATAATGAGGCAAGCACGAGTGGGATTGCTACATCAAATTTGTTTGATGCTATTGATATGGCCGATAGTGATGATAACGTTATTTCTTATGAAACAAGTGTTTCTCCTAATAATGGGGCTGATTTGGAGGTTTCTAAGGGTGGACATGGAAGTACTATTCCTATTGTTGAGAAAATTGGGAAGATTGAAAAGCTTATTATTAAAGGCAAAGTTATTTTTGTGGATGATGATGTTATTTCTTATGAAACAAGTGTTTCTCTTAAGAATGGGGCTGATTTGGAGGTTTCTAAGGCTGTTACTTTTATTAATAAGGTTGATTCATCAATTATGGGGGGTAACCCATTCTCTGAGGTGAGAAATGTGGTAGTTTCTGACAGCGATGATGATAAAGTTTTTTATGATCACACTGGGACGTCGTGTTCAAGAAATGGTGGTGAGGAGCAAAGTCTTTACAAGCTATAGAAAAAGAACAAGGGTGATGACAACGTCTATGATGATGATTTTTTTTTCTTTCTTTTTAACGGACTGAGATATGGGATTTCACTCATATCCATTGTACTTAAACGTTTATTTGGTTAATATATTTACCAGGGTGCAGGATTACTCCCCTTTACCCAAAAATATGATGATGATTTTTTTGGTCTTTCTCCTGCGCAGTTGAAGGCTGTTGGTCTTGATGATTTTTGTTTTAAATAGGTTGTTTGTTTGTTTTTGCATAAATCTTTTGATGTATCTTAGTTTATGTTGGTTTTGCTTGATGGTCTAGCTGGTAATAGCTAGTTGTCATTTATGGCATGTCATAAATGATTTAGTGGTTGTGTCAAGCGATGTTGCTTGCGGTTAATGTGGTATTTCAGCTACATTTCATTGTACTCAAACGGTTTTTTTGGAGTAATATATTTTACCGGATGGAATACTCTTTACCCAAAAAAAAAAACACTACTTCATGAAGCACTTATATTCTAGCAGTTTATAATTACTTACTTTTAAGCAGAAGCATAAGCAAAAGGGAAAAAAAGACAATCCTAAGCACCCTTTTAACCGTAAAATTCCTAGTTTACATAACATTTTATAATTTTATAAATTGAAAAAATATCCCTTATATTTTATATTATTTTTAAAACAACCTAGTTATTATCATCATCATTATTAGAGTTAACTATATTTTTGGACAGAATCTTATACTCTTTCAAAAAATGGATTGAAAATGAAATACCTATCAAACCACAAGAACCAAAAATGTAATTAACTCTTATTATTATTATTATTATTATTATTATTATTATTATTATTATTATTATTATTATTACTTCATTAAAAAATCATAGAATTTACAAAAAATTAGTGGGGAGCCGAGAAAACATCAGTTTAATAAAAATTCAAGATATTTACAAAAAATTAGTGAGGAGCCGAGATACTATTTGGGCTTCCACTTCTCTAGCTATAGCAAAGTTAGTCGCAAAGTTAGTCCTACTAACTATGTGAATAGCAGCTCGCGCCAAATTTTTTGAGACACAGAAAACTTTCGGATCCGCTTCAGGAGAGCTAACTGCATCATTCTCTAATTCTCCAAAAGAAGAGAATGAGAAGGGAGAAAGCCATATCTAATATTTGCGCACTTAGCCGCATACTTGACGCGTTTTCTTTGTGCTACATCAATCACAACACGATCAGACACAAAATTAGCCTTCCCAATTTATGTCAAAGGCGAGGACCCTGTAAATCATAAAAAAGTTATAATTATTATATATTATTATAAATGGTCACTTTATCAAAAACTCAAAAGATTTACAAAAAGTTTAGTGAGAAGCCGGGATATTATCTGAGCTCAACTCAAGAAAAAAAAATGTATATGATCATTAATATTAGAATGTGAGGACCGTTCATTAAGATATGCATATGAATACATGTGATTGTACATATAGCAACGACGTGTAAAAAATTATCTAATAGTATACTATTTAATATTTCGCATCTACTTATATCAGGTTTATAAGAATAATATTTACACAGGGTTATAATGCACCAACTCATGATCAATATTTATTGCTTTGTTTTCTGATTTAAAGGTCAACTATTTATATCTCAACTTTCAAGTAAGGATAGAAACAAAGAATAAACATTAAAAAAAATCATTACTTATAGTTAGTTTTAATAAAAAATAAGTAGTGGTAAGGATGCTTAAATCACATGCCTAATTTTAATGCTTAACTAAAATCTTGAAATATATGTCAAGATCAACGATATGTAATCGAGAGAGAGAGAGAGAGAGAGAGAGATATATATGTCACTTATTTAATAGATTAAGCTAATCTTTAGGCTTATAGATTAGACATACGAATCATTTTCCAATAAAAATACACAACATATAAAAAATGTGTGTTTCCATATATATAAATTAGATATGTTTCATTTATAAAATAAGCGTATGCACGAGACTTATAGCTACTAAATATATTTGAAAAAAGTATTATGTATTCACCTAAGTTCTCAACTTTTAACGTATAAATCATTTATTTATTTAAAAGAAATCCGGGATCCCATTCTAACATCTTTGAGAAATACGAACGGCAAAATAGACGTGAAATACCAAATACATTCACCCTCAATCTAGATGCAATTTAATTTCACATCTAGTTTTTATTTGCATCACTTTAGTACATTAGAACTAAGTTTACTCTTGCTATTTACACATGAGAGGTCATATTAGTTTTGTTATGAAAGAAAGCTTATATTTTAACAAAATAAAGGTCTTACAATTGATGATTTGTTTTTTTCTCCTCTTGCATAATTCTCAACAGTACTTTTTATGATCAAATTAAACATGAGACAATCCTTAAAAGTTTGTATCAATAGATGAGTGTTAAGGGAAAAAATGAACTTAGATGGAATCTTGAATTCTTGATACACTATCTCATCGGTCATCGCTAAGCTATAAAATCATGTTGGACTAAATAAAGTTGGTAACTGTGACAAACTGGACTTTTAAATGCTTTTAATTGTCAATTAGAAATTTTTAAAAATTAAGTGAACTTAGAATAATCATTATCTGCTGTAAATTGTTTGAATACATTTTCTCTGAAATATTGCAATATAATACCCCAAAAAACAGACTATAGACACTCCCAATATGATACGAAGGAAAAAAACAAGACACCCAACAAAGGAACACTTGCAAGTTGCAACTTAACCTATTTACAAGCTTACACCCATGCTTCCAAAAGTGTCGCAAAAGCTCCGTAAAGACGTGAAGTTTGGTCATGCAATCACGCTGTCTTATGCCACATCTTTTTGTAAACTCGATATAGATATAAATATTTTTATATTTTATGTCGCCTTATATCACGTCTTATAAATACAAAAGCTTCATCTTAGCTATAAAAATGTAAAGTTTGATCATACCGTCACGTCACGCCTCACATATTTATAACCTTGCTTACACTAGACGTTGCCATGGGAAACCAAACCACAACATGATAAGATAAATAAATACACACTTGGCAGCTTGATTTGTTCAATTTTCTTTTATACTTTGGATTTATTGTTAATATAAACTAAGCTGTAAACAAAAACTTATTATCAAAATGTCATTTGGCATATGAGTTCTACAAAAAAACTACCTTTTAAATTCGTTTTACAAAAAACTACCTTGAGCTCAATTTTTTCCAACATGATATTAATTAAAAAGTACAGAGAGCGCAAATTGTTTTGTTCTCCCATTATATTTGCGCTCCCAAAAGAAAAAAAAAAAAAAGGAAAAGGCCGTATTTTTTTTTTAAATATTTGTATTAGAAGCTAAAAAAATAGCGGATGAATAAGTAATAAAAGGTAATGGAGTGCAAAAACTTGAGGGAGAGCAAAATATTTGCTCTCCGTATACGTGTCACTATATTGTCCACATAATACTCAAAATTGAGAGAGCAAAATAGGTTGGGAGAGCAAAAATTTTGTTCTCCGTCCCCACTAAACCAAATAAAGCTTCAAAATTGAGAGCGCAAAAACATAGGGAGAGCAAAAAAATTGCGCTCTCTGTCACGTGTTGACTTCAGATTTGATTTTAATGTATACGTGTAATGATCTAAAGCATGGAGCGCAAAAAAAGTTGGGAGAGCGAGCAATTTGCGCGTAAAGTAGTTTTGTGTGACACAAGATTCAAAGGTTTATTTTGGTAATACTGTTCCCTATAGGAAAATGATTTGCATGACTAAAATTCATGCCTAATAACATGCCTAACTCTAAGATGACGACACATGGCAATATTAGTAGTGAGGATCATGAAAGAGAAAATGTGCATTCCACATGTCACATGATTAAATGATTAGGCATAAATTTAGTAATATGAATTAGGTCTCTCTATCGTCACTCGTTTCCTATATTTCTTTTTTAAAAATTTTCTCTGTAAACAATTATGCAACGTCAATCATTTGTTTTCCTTTCTTTTTCAATGACAGTTTTCCCTATTAAAATATTGTGCATGTTTTTCTTTTGTCAGTTTCTCGTTATTGATTATTATATTGAATTATTGATGTTATCATGTGTGACACCTGTGACACATGTGACATATATTCAACTAAAGGGCTTTGAAAGATCAACAACTCAAGCAAGTAGTAATCCTTCAAGTAATCAAGGTTATGTACGCAAAGTTGTATTAGTTCTAGGTTAAAAGCTTTCAAGACATGTATGTATTTTAGTTTTCGGTATGTAGCATGGTTATTTTTTTTTATTTTTTAGCATGGGTATATACTATATATATCAAGACTACCACTTTCTAGGATTTTCTTGATCTCATTTTCAATATCTATTTTCATATTTTGCCACAAAAAGATGGCTACTAAAAAAAATAATTTCTCTAACGGTCATTGCACTAAAAACTCTAAAGAAGCTAAAAAAGTATTAATATATAAAGAAGTTACTAAAGTTTGCGTAAAAATTGTTTTAAGTCACTAAAGTTTTAAAGTTATCATTCATGTTAATGAACTTATGAAAAGCATACACTTCTATAATTTCAATATTAAACGGGTAACTTGAACGCACTTTGTTTTATATGTTAAATAACATAAATGTCGGATGTTTACAAGTTTAGTGATGTTTACATATATTCTTATATAGGTTCAGTAACCTCAAAGTGACTGTTTCATAAGTTAAGTAACATGGATGACAATTTTAAAACTTTATTAACTTAGGATAACTTGCACGCAAACTTTAGTGACTTATTTTTGAAATAACCCAGCTAAGAAAAAAGTTACTCGTATAAAGTAGGGAATGAGAGTTGCATGGGTTGCTAAACTAATCTATATCTAATTAAAAAAAAATTACTAAAATGTCACTTATCATAATAAACGTACCCAAAAATTACCCTTCATTTTTGTGCTCCTTGTGGCCCCAACTCATATTAATAAAAAATATGGAGCGCAATTTTTTTGCTCCCTATTAATTTTGCGCTCCCATCTAAAAAAAAGAAAATATATATATATATATATATATATATATATATATATATATATATATATATATATATATATATATATATATATATATATATATATATATATATATATATATATATATATTTTAAATTAAATGTAACTTATCTAACTCATTCAATATATCCCATTAAATTTTGGAAGAGGATCCTCTCAAGTTGAGGATAACTTGATTGATCAAGTTACAATTATCAGCCACTGGATCAAATCCAATGGCTTAAATCATCTCCTATTCTTTTCATTTGAACCATTGGATTGGATCCAATGGTTGATATTTGTCTAACTTGATCAATCAAGTTATCCTCAACTTGAGAAGATCATTTCCTTTAAAGTTTCATCTACTCCATTTTCAGGGATCTACACAATATTCATCTTCTTGAGCGCATATCCCGTCCACATTTTCATTTTATTGAGTGCAAAAATGATGTTCGTGTTCTCCTTCAACATTTGATATATTTCCATCCAACCAAATCAATTAAAAAAAATAATAATAAAATAAAATAGAATAATCTTTTTTGGATAAAAAGTTAATTTAGAAAAAACGGATAAAAAGTATTAAAATCTTATGGGAGCGCAAAAACTTGAGGGAGAGCAAAATATTCCGCTCCGTCTGTACGTGTAACTCATAATCCACAAAATTAGGAGCACAAAAAAGGTTGGAAGAGCACAAATTTTGCGCTCCGTGCCACGTGTTTAGTTTAGATGTGGTTTTAAAATACACGGGTAACGATCTAAAACAAGGAGCGCAAAATTAATGTGAAGAGCAAGAAATTTACGCGTACAGTAGATTTTCGTAACACAATATTCAATGGTTCATTTTCGTAACACAATTTTCTATGCGTCTCTTTCGAAAATTTTCTCTTATCTAATTCATCATGACTTTTTTAATAAGAGCGCGTTTTTGGTATGCTCTCCCTTCATTTTGACCTCCTTGTGGCCCCAACTCATATTAATAAAAAATACGGAGCGCAATTTTTTTGCACTCTATATTAAATTTGCGCTCCCATTTGAAAAAAAAAATGTTTTTAAAAAAAAAAATTAAATGTAACTTATCTAACTCATTCAATATATCATATTAAATTTTCATCTACCCCATTTTCAGGGATCTACACAAGATTCATCTTCTTGAGAGCATATCCGGTCATCATTTTTATTTTATTGAGCGCAAAAATGATGTTCGTGTTCTCCTTCAACATTTAATAGATTCCTATCCAACCAAATCAATTAAAAAAATAAACAATAAAATAAAATAAAATAATCTTTTTTGAATAAAAAGTTAATTAAAAAAAACAGATAAAAAGTATTAAAATCTTATGGGAGCGCAAAACTTGAGGGAGAGCTAAATATTTCCGCTCCGTGTGTACGTGTCACTCATAATCCTCAAAATTGGGCCAACATAAATCCTCAAAATTCGGAGCGCAAAAAAATTTGGAATAGCAAAAATTTTGCGCTCCGCGGCTCCGTGCCACGTGTTTAGTTTATATGTGGCTTTAAAGTACACGGGTAACGATCTAAAATAAATAGCGCAAAATTAATATGAAGAGCAAAAAATGTACGCGTAGAATAGATTTTCGTAACACAATATTCAATGGTTCATTTTCATAACACAATTTTCCATGCGTCTCTTTCGAAAATTTTCTCAACCTAATTCATCATGACTTTTTTACTCCTACTAGATATCCATTTGTAAGACTGGAATTTTGTTGATTCTAACATAACATGACGCGAATAATTCCAGGCAGTTGCCGTTTTCGGATCCAACATGTGTATATCCTACTACGCAGTAGATAAAACGGCCCTTTCAAAGTACTAGTATTCAAGAATTTAAATTAATGTCAAGGTCAAAAGTCGAAGTTCTAGAGGATTACATCACATAATACGTATGCCTACTTTTGATTAAAATTTGTGTGATACTACTACAGTACTACGTATGCAAAAACAAATGCTTGCATTAAATGTTTACATTAAAACCACATCAAGTACGTACTAGAAAAAGATTACTCCGTACTAGAAACTCCAATTGATATGTGTGTAACAAGAATTTATGACAACTATTTTGTCCTTAACAAGAATAAAGGAAGAGTAATGATATATGGACTTAAACTTAAGCTTAATTGTAGGCTTAAAAACAAGTGTCAGTATTTTGATGGCTGCAGACAAGGACCCACTTATTTTACAACCATCAGAATGCTAACACTTGTTTTTAGGCCTACAATTAGGCATAAGTTTAGGTCCATATATCATTTCTCATAAGGAAATAGGGCATTCCAGAAAATAGGCCCATTTATTTAATGGTTTTCATACACATTAGTCATTTACGCTTCTTTTTATATCAATTATATTTTACTCAAAATTATTAAAGTTATCTTTTCTGTTATATATGTATATTTTTTTTTTACCGAAAGTGAACTAAGTGCTTTGCTCTTCTATAGTAATTTTGTGATTGTGATTGTGATTGTGATTGCTTTAGTACCGGAGCAATTGAAAACTATAGTTGATCAATGAATGATTTACTATAGATGCCCGATGATCATGGAACTGCAAGGCGTTCGATCTTGCTAGATAATTTAGGTGTTAAAAGGCACCTGAGGTCAGGGTGTTCCCGCCAATCTACACATTTTTTTGTGGAATTTAGGTGTTGAAAATTTATTGGAACACGACTACTTTTGCAAAATTTATTGTAAGATATCGTATATACTCTGAACAAGTTTCACTTTTTGTTCCAAAAAGATGAATGTTTTTTACAAAAATACTGATGTAAAACTAACTTTAGGAGTTAAATAGTTTTCGGTGAGCTGGAGTTTAATTTCCGGCTACGTAGGGCTTGTGATCAGGCTTTTTTTGTGCCAAGCTCATTTGTGCACCTCTAACAGTGAGGATATCCAGTGTTCAGTTAAGATTCCTGTTATCATAGTATTATTGACCATGTGCAATAGCAACTTGTCACATGACATCTAAGGAAAAGTTAAGCTCCTTTAGGCTAGTCCCAGTCGCAACCTGGGACGACCTGGGACAACCTGCGCCACGTCAGCTTTCTCTCTCCAGCGACCTGAGACAACCCGGATGCCCCAGTCGACGACCCAAGGATTTTTTTTTTTTTTTTTTTGAGGTTGATTTGTGTGTTAAGAAGTGTGTTTGAGATTGGTATTTATAGGATGTGAAAAGTGGTAAAGTTAAAAAAAAATGTTTTTTTTTTTATTTAAATGAAGGTAACGTGCGTTTGACATCGGGTGAAATTTCAACCGATGTCGTGGTTTTTTGTCCCCGACCGATCTAGCGACCCAACCCTCACATTCGAGGCAACCGATCTCCACATCGGTTGAACCTCCCAATTTTCGTTTTGCAACCGATGTTGACCGAGTCGACTGCGACTAGCCTTATTAAGATAAAGTATCTCCACGTAAAAATAATTGTATGCCAACACCATTTAGGCTACATAATGGTTAATCGAATAAAAGAAAAGTTAAGACAGACCTTATAATGTGAGTGTGAAGTCCGGATAAATCTCACATTCACGTTAATGCCACATCATTTTCATTATATGATTACTAAATGAAAAAGTGGAAATATCAAAATTTTAGCTTATTCTTTTTGTGTAAAAGAATTCCCCGCTAAAAATATTACTCCAAAAACGAATGAATGTGTGAATCTCACATCTCGGGCTGTTATATAGGCGATAGCTAATATAACAAAGCAAACTACTTCTGCAATAAAAACACGACTATGACTAAATTACAATTGACTCAACACAACATCTAATATAATCTATTTCTTCTTTCGACCACGGACCTTGATATTCTAAGCATCGCAAAAAGCCTGTTGATCTTCAAAAATACCATGATCATCATACTCATCATCATCATATGGGTCGTAATCATCATCCACTGTTTCCTTCCATTGTTCATACAAGCTCTTAGTACCATATCCGCTTTCACTCCCCGATTGTTTTGATGCCAGAAAATTTGCAGTTTCATTATCAACTTGTTCTACATCATCCTCGCTATCATCATTGATGTCTACGTTTTCATGCTCCTTGCTCGTTACAGTTTCCTTACCAGTTTCTTTACTCTCTGATGCAGGTTTTACTGACAAGGTTTTAATATTTATAAGTGTCTCGTTTACCTATGGTCTACTTTATGCACTAACGGGCAGTGTACCCGATCGTGTGTAGTGTAATAATCGGTAAAACCGATGTCGTCCCAAGAGCTATGTGAGCGGATTCTAATTAAGTCTAATGTCACTGGTTTTAATTGGTTTTAAGAATTGAAATGATTAATTAACTAATAAGGCAAGAAATGACATAAAGCAAATAAAGACAAAGGTTGTGATCAATAGAGGAGAAGTGTGCTAACCTAGTTACTCATCCTATCAAGTTATGTTCACGTCTAATTACTTCTAATTGCTTCAAGTGTGGGTTTAGGTCGCTAGGACAACATTTGGTCAGTTCGTTCTAACCTATCAGCAAAGGTTTCCACCGGAGATCAAGCTACTACCCTTGAAAGTCCAGTTGTTTTTAGTCCCTTAAGCCAAATCATTAAGTTCCGCTACATGCAAGATTCATAACAATGAGTGCCCGGGTGCTAGCATCTTAGACACTCATCCCTAACTTCTTAAGTTCATCCAAACGGTAGGTGATCATTTGGTCAGTTCGCACAAGCGAAGAAGGGTCGTCAGTTGGTCAATTCTTACCCTTCCCACTCAGTCTACCTACTTAGGGTCAGTTGGTCAATTCTCCTAAGCAACTAGACACTACCGCCATTCAAAACTACCGAAACAAGGGTAGCTACCAACAAACTATGCACGCAGACACTAGAAACAATTATACGAAAGCAATGTAAACATAAACACAACAATTAAGGAATCATAACTAGGCTAGCACCAGAGGTGATTAGCCGATCATATTAAATAGACAATCAATTCAATGTTTAACATATCGAAATACATGAATCAAAAGTAAAAAAGAAATATAATCGCTAATTCTTATCGTTAGGGAGTGATTTCTCCCTTGGAGATGGCTCATTATGCTCATCAAGATCTGCCTTCAGTCCCCTACTCACGTTCTCTGCTTTTTGGTGTGGAGTGAATGATGTTAAATGCAGAATTTAGGGCTGGTATTTATAGGCGAGATCTAGTTACGACGTAACTTAAGTTGAGAGTTACGTCGTAACCTATATAAATCCGTAATAATGCTCTAGTTATAGCTGGTTACGGCGTAACACATGGAATGAGTCACGTCGTATCTTCAATACAGGTTACAAAATCATGATTACGCCGTAATAGTAGGAAGGAGTTACAGCGTAGCTTGTAGCGGCGTGGAACTTCATTTGACCTAATGGGTTACGGCTTAATCCTTAGTGGGAGTTACGCCGTAATCTTCTGCTGAGCTGGCCTTCTGAGTCACGCATTTAGTTACGGCGTAATGTGAGAGTGGAGTTACGCCGTAACTTCATCACAGTGGGCATACTATCATAAATTCTTTATAAAATCTCCAAATCCTCGTCTCTTTAGCTCCAATGCTCGTAATTTACCTAAAAGTGAAATATAGAGGAAAACAAGCGTAAATCTATATAAATGATATAAAATACGAGCATTATCGGGGGAAATTAACACTTAATATTCATGACTATTTGATGTTATCACTCTCCTCAAAAACAGTCTCAAACTCATTAGATAGTATATCATACTTGTTAGACGTATTAACTACATTTTTTGAAGACGAAGCAAGTGTATCATTGCCACTTTTAGAACTCTTAGAATGTATACCTTCTCTACCTACCTTGGATGAATGAGTGGTTTTAGAATTGACATATTCTTTTCCTCCTTTATGCGAAGCAGTGGCTTTAGAAGTGTTTGAAGAAGCTTTTGGTCTATATTGGACGTTTGGACCAACCTTCAACCCTCCCTCCGCATTTGAATTCTTATCAGAATGACGTTTGTTCACAACAACTTTAAAACCACCATTCGAAATTCTCATAGCTCGAGCCTCAACCACAACATTTTTCAAAAATTGATCAAGATAGTGATCTAAGATTTTGCAAGAACTACACCTCGGTGGCCTATACTCATATTCTACTCGAACCGTTTCTTTAAAAAAAAACACGACCCATCAAGTAAAGGAATAGCAACAATCAAGTTGTACTTTAACTCATGTTCGGCTCTAACCTCAATTAATGCACGAGCAAAGCTACTACGACCCCAGGATTTAACAGACATCATGCTTGTAAAAGAATCAAGCATCTTTGGAGTTCCAAGTTTGGTCACAATAAGGCTCAAACCATCCTCTGAGAAGACAGCCAAAGGGATGTCATGGAGTTTCACCCACACAGGGATATGAGTTAGATCTTTGTTAAGAAAATTCGTGTTCATTGTTCATGGTTTTAAGAATAATGGAAACATTGCGGATCATCCACGGACCACCTTTAAGAACATCATCCAAACCCTTCTTCGAATCAAATTTAAAGAAGAAGAATCCCTTAGCATATATCATAACCTTCGTAATACCATACTTTGCCCACACGTTTCGAACAAAATACTCAACAACCGAAAAAACAATTCTTTTACCAATAAAATAGCCATAAAGAGTGTTTTCAAACTTGTTAGTCATCACTTGGACAGTCTTGAGTGGGATTGCTAGATCGGTACCTTTACACTTGTTCTCAACTTCCAAATGTCGAAAATTGGCTTTAGTTTTCCACATTTCAGAAACTGTAGCACTCGCATAGGAAACCGGCTTCGTAGTTGTGTCAATTTTTAGTACAAGTAGCATCTTGACCTAATGGTTCGTTTACCTTAGATGGATTAGACGAAAAATTCATCACATTCACACTTGGTTCAACAGTTGATTCAACACCATGCACATTGACACCAGGTTCATGCACACACGACTGAGCTTTTTGTCCAGATTTCATTGGTTTTCCATCGTCATCCAAGAATACAAGTTTTCTTCCAGTATAAGCTTTCATAGTTTTGAATCTTAGCATCTAAAACATTCGTGTCTTCCTTACTCGTATTGATAGCACCAGACGTCTCAACAATTAATGTTACTAATAGTAACATCCTCTTCATTCACACTATACGAACTACCAACCTCCACATTAACACGATTAACACTCTTAGCAGAATCATGAACCAACGAACACTGCTTCTCCTTTACACCGTTACCACTCCCTCTTCCTTTCGGACTCAAAAACCCTTTCTCCATCTTCAGAACATACAACCCTCACGTAACAAAAGGGTCACACTTCAATTACATAAAAACCCTAAGATTTGGGTTCGGACAGAAAACAACACTTAAAATCAATCGCCTGCCATGATTATGACTCACTAAATGTGTATAATTAATGAACGAAGCAGAAACCCTAACAACGAATCAGGAAAATAAACCCTAAAGACCCCTAAGAACGTCTAGAACTTTAATCGCAATTCAAACTAGACCAACACAAGAATGAATTAATGAGAAAAATTAGAATCGATTTAAAGGTTTAGGGTATCGCATGATCGCATGTTTCGCCAAAAAGTGGAACAATTTTTTTTAATTTTATCTACTTAAAAAGCAGATTAGGTA
>BPTQ01000004.1:283544651-283563299 GCA_019973895.1 Chrysanthemum seticuspe | reverse complement strand
TTTTTTTTTTTTTTTTTTTTTTTAATGAATCAGTTTTAAAACTTAAAAAAAAATGTAGTCGGAAATTTTTTGAGGCTCAGTTCGAAGGTTGCAAAAGTGAGATTTTATCTCACTTTGCCGTCCATTCGGTTTTCATCATCGCCTCGGAAATTTTTTAAGCTCAAACCCGAAGGTTGCAAAGTGATAAAATCTCACTTAACTGTCCATTCGGTTTCGGTTATCATCATCGCCTTATCTCAAAAGTATTTTTCATCGACAAATCATTTTGCCATGCCAAATCATTTTGGCTGCAAATCAACAAAAAAGTTTTTTTTTTATCATCATCGCGTATCTCGAATTTTTTAAACCAGATCTTAAAAAAAATTCAAAACCAAAAACAGATATTAAACAGGCCTCAAAAATACCAACAACAGGCCTCAAGAATACCAACAACAACATCAACCCAACATCAAGAATACCAACAACAACATCAAGAATACCAACAAGTTGTAAATTTTAATAAAAGTTGTAAATTTTAATAAAAGTTGTTAAATTTTAATAAAAGTTGTAAATTTTTAGTAAAAGTTGTAAATTTTAATAAAAGTTGTAAATTTTTTTATTTTTTTTTTTAAAAGTTGTTAAATTTTAAAAAAAGTTATAAATTTTTTGTAAAAGAGTATTTGTTGTATTAGTTTTTTTTTAATAAAAGTGTAAATATAGCCAATTCACAATCTATTGTGTGTCTTCCGTTGAAAAATGGTCCATATACAGCACCAACATTGACCCCCCTTGTGATTCTTCGTGTGGGGGAAGACCTGGGTGCTCACTTCCTTCTTGCGGTTCTTGATAGACGATTACTGATTTATATTGTAAATGACAAAACATGTATAGACTCATCCGTTGAACGTCTAATGTGTAACCCTAACATATCGACTCATCCGTTGAACGTCTAATGTCTAACCCTAACATATCGACTCATCAGTTGAACGTCTAATGTCTAACCCTAACATATCGACTCATCCGTCGAACGTCTAATGTCTAACCCTAACATATCGACTCATCCGTTGAACGTCTAATGTCTAACCCTAACATATCGACTCTCTCCGTCCCGTATTAAATGTCCACATTTGACTTTTAGTGGGAAGAGATGATATTTGATTGGTTGAGAGTGTAGTTAGTTGGATTTTTTTAAATTTTGTGCATAATTAAGTATTTTCTTTGACAACTTTTACCTTAAATATTTTTGCTTGTGTTATAGTTTTAGATAAAATAATATGTGAACTTTTACCTTAAATATACGAAGGATTAACAATTTTTTTTTCAAATTTTCATCTTGGCACGTGAACTTGTTTAATATTTTAAAGTCTAATGTTTTATTGTTATTGTTTAATTAAATGGAAACAAATACACAATTAAAAAAATTAACATAAAATAAATACCATATAAAAACACTACACAATTAAATAAACTATACATATAAAAACATTACACAAATAATTACACCGTGCATATACCCTGAACATTACACAATTAAATAAAAAAACAATACATAAAAAAAAAAAAAAAAAAATGGAATCCAATCATTGGCCCAATGATTAGGACCAATGATTGGCCTATTGGGGTGCAAAAGAAGGAATAAATGGGGTGCAATATTAGATTGTCCCTTAACTATATCATATGATATTAAAAACACGTGTGATGTATTGTCTATTTTGTTTGCAAGTTACAACTCCACTCAAGTAGTTTTGTATATGATATAATAATATGTGATCATTTGGTGGGGTAACTTATTTAAGTACCATAATCTTATTTAAGTACCATAATCTTTTGTCAATCGACAAAATGTGATTACTTAAAGATATTAGACTACTAGTAATTAGGGGTGGAAACGAGCCGAGCCGCTCGTGAAAAGCTCGGGATCGGATCGGTAAAAAGCTCGAACGAGCCGAGCCTAAACGAGCTCGAACCCGAGCTCGAGCCTAAGTTTAGGCTCATTTAATAATCGAGCTCGAGCCCGAGCTCTATACAAAAGGCTCGTTTAGGCTCGCGAGCCTAAACGAGCCCTAGAAATATATACGTATATATATATTTTATATACGTATAACCGTGTTAACGAGCTCGAGCCTTGTGTTAACGAGTCGAGCTTTGTGTTAACGAGCCGAGGTCGAGCTTGTGAAAAATTTCACGAGCCGAGCTCGAGCTCAAAATGTGAGGCTCGAAACGAGCTCGAGCTCGAGCTCGAGCTTTTTATATATAAACGAGCCGAGCTCGAGCCTAAACGAGCTCGAGCTCGGCTCGGCTCGTTTTCACCCCTACTAGTAATGAGACCAACCAAAGAGACTAAACAATATTGTCATATCAATGTCAATTCAAATTTTTATTATTATTATTTTCTTTAAATCAGACCAAACACCTGTAATAACGACAGGACATATGACTGAACACTTTTTTTTAAATTATAATTGCATTAATAATTAAAAAATATTACAATAATAATTAAAATTAAATTAAAAATATTACAATAAAGATTAAAAACTTAAACTAATAGTCTAAATTATATTGTTTCTTGATTTTTTGCTTCAGGGTCAACACCATCGCTAGTTGTTTTCCAGTTAAATGGTCATGCGGTTCATTGTTATACATGATGTCTTTCTTGAATTTTTCTTGTTGTGAAAATTCAAACATTTAATGTTGCAACTCTAATTCTTTTTCCTTTTGTGCAAGCCTCTGTTATTCCAATTTTTCCTCTAGTGTAAGCTTTAGTCTCTCCAATTTCGCTTCTCCCAACACCTCAGATCTTCCATTTTCAATTCCCGCTCCTTTATTCTCAAATAATAAGAAGAGGATTCCATCCTCGACGAAAATAACGACGTTGCGACCTTTGTGAATTTAATGTTCAACGCGTCAACAAGACCAGAATCAGCAGCAACTGAAGATTCCGAATGGGAAGCGAGGGATGATCCTTTCTTCTTAGACCTTTCTCGACTCATTGGTCGAACCTCTCAATCCTTTCTTCTTATACCTGCTTCGTCATTCAGATCCAAACAATATGTGATGAGTCCGAAGTGCCATGTGAGGTGTTTTACGATGTCCTCGATTTTTTGAAACCAACTTTTTTGGATGCCAAAAACTTTTTCATTTCAACATATTTTCATTTGCTATGGTCCTTCAATATCCTCCAGCATTCATTCATTGCGAAATTCGAACCGTAAATAGCACGATACTCGTTTAACGCTTCTTCATAGATAGTATTCTAACATGCTCCACTTTGGTGCCTCCCTTTGACGCTATTGTAAACCTTACAAAATTGACTAACTTTAGGATCAATCTTATTTTTCCATTTGCAGTTAAGGGAATCGTAACTTCGTTTCGCTTCCCTCATTTCCTTCTCAAAGTATTTTACTACTTCCGTCCAAAACCTTGACGCCTTTTTAGCATTTATGTCAACGCTATTCTCGGACACGTCTACCCAAGCTTTACACAAATCTCTCTCTTCCTCAGGGCTCCATGGATCATTTAAATTTGTGTCATTCTTCTTTTCCCGTTACGCCTTTTCGTATACTTCCTTTTGACGGGCATAACCTCCTCGACGGGAGAGTCGTCTTGAATGGGTTTATATGGACCTTCCGAAGGTTGACCAAATAACTGCTCAATATATCATTAAGATCTAAAGGGTTGACCGAAGAAAAAATTTGAGGAGGTTGAGATTGGTACAGTGATGATGACATGTGTGGACGATACCCGTATTGTTGGTTAAACGCTTGGTGCATTTGATTTTGTTTTTTTTCGTTAAATGGTTGGTGCATTTGGTTTTGTTGTTGTTGTAACGGAGGAGAAAACGGGTTATTTGTGTAAATAGAAGGTTGATGCATTTATTGGTATGTGAAACTAGCAGGATGGAAATTAATCGGTGGTGATTGGCCGGTTAACATAAAATTGGGTCGCTCATTGTTGGAACCTTTTGTTGTCGTCGTGATTTTGGTCTTTTGTTTTTGGGAATTTTGGAAGACATTTTTTGAGTTCGTAAGTAGTTGGTAGTTGTAGAAGACAATGTATGGAAAAATAAGAAGAGAAAGGGGGTTTAATAGAGAAGAAAGTGATTTAAAAAAAAATAGAAAATACAAACACCCCAACGGTTTAAAATAATCCAACGGCTACTTTTTCCTTCAATATCTTTGGTCCATTGACAGACCAAAACATTGCATTTTTTTTGGAGGGGGGAGGTGCCTCATTCGGTCTCCAGGGGGATGCTTTCCATTTGGCTCGACCGACCGAATGGTTTGGTTCCATCACTAGTAGTCTTACAAACTCGTAACATCGTCTTGATGGCAGAAATATGTGTATGTGTGTGGATGCGGGGGGTCTCATTCGGAACATCGTCTTGATGGCAGAAATATGTGGTAGTGGTAGGGGACGCGTCTCAATCGGTCTCCGTAGGAGGTGGTTTGGTGGGGGGGGGGGGGGGGGGGGGGGTTGTTCTGACAGAATGGTTCGGTTCCATTACTAGTAGTCTTACAAACTCGTAATATCGTTTTGATGCCAGAAATATGTAGGTCGTTTTGATAGACCATAGTAGTGAACTAGTGATATTTACCTTTTTCCTTGCATATCGAGACATACTCGTGATTTTGTTGCAAGGATAAGTCAGTGAATGCCGTATATATCACATCTATATCTATATTCTGAGGAAATATGGCATCGTCAAAAAATGTGAGATCTGTATAATGTCGTGCACATCTGCGTTGTTCATTGACGATAAGAGCATTTCTATCTATAAGCTCGAATAAGTTTGTTAGTTATTATATAGCTATATAGTACTTGATTAACGATCATTTAAATATTTATCTGAAGATGTGCATTTAAGTGATAGTATTAACGTTCACAATTTTAGAAGTGCAAGCCCAAGAAATTGTATACCATTTAGATTTTAGGTCATACTAAACAAATAGTAGTATTAAAAAAAATTGTCTTAGTAATTGAAAATATATACTACAAATATGAAATATCATACTAATAAACCGAATAATACTGGGATAATGACAAAAAATATATTTAACTTGTCAATTTTTTCTGTTGTGGGTAGCGTTATTTTCCTTACTAAAACACAAACCTTTCAAATTTCGATTTTTGTGTGTATTTTGTGACCATTTTACCATTATGTTTTTTTAACTACCTTGTCAATATCAAAGGGTATATTGGTCACTGTACATGAAAAACAATACACACAAAAGTCGAAATTTGAAATATTTGAGTTTTATAGAAAAAAAAATAATAATAAAAATTAAATTAAATTAAAAAAAATGAACAAGTTAAATATATTTTTTTGTTATTATTCCAATAATATTAGGCATGATAGTTTGTTGCATAAATGTTTAGCATCAGCCGTTCATGTATTTGGATGTTTCACCAAACGGTATCTTTTTCGTTCCATGTTTCATTTGTTACTTTGTGTTGTATTCGCAGCATACGTCAAAGAATAGCATGATTGATTAATGTCATATCGTTATTTGATCAATCATGTAAAAAATGACTCGACAGGAGATGGAAAATGAGCCATGCTTTTAGTAAAGCAAAAGGTACACTTTGCTCAATTTATATGGTACGGTTGTTGATTGCATCTATTCCGATCAAACATACATATGTGCGAGTGAAGCTAGGAGCATCTATCCTTGAGCTATGACCTCGACCTCCACTCTCAAGAAAGAATCACCGGTCACATTCTGATTCATGTGTAAGCTCATGAACACTTTGTCTTACCAAGTAGGCACTTTCTTTATGCATATATACGATAGTAATTATATAATGTTTGATCATATGGGCAAATGGGATTGAAGACGCACAATCCTTTAGTATCACAAACACGAAGATTCGAAGCTATCCCAATTGTGTGAGATGGACTCAAGTACCAAAAGTGGCACTCAAGACTTATTACAACTTTCTACTTGTATAACCATCAAGGAGTTGCCAATTGAATCTCATTCTTTTGTATAACCAAGAAACGCAAGAACATCCCATGACTCACCCACGACTCCCTCAATAGTTACTAGGGGCAGGGGACGCTATGCTAACAAGGTTCAGGTGGACTCTTTGAGAAACTTGGCGCCTAAACTAGCCTATATGCTCTAACGGGTTTATAATTCTCATGGCTCCACCACTTTCGTCCCTCACACAAAAAGAAGCCAACTTCTATATGGTAATACGGGTCATCTAAGTTGCACGGGGACGGAAACGGGGAACGGGGACGGATACGGGTACAGGGAAACGGCAACATCCTAAAATTCAAAAAACGGGTACGGCGAGGAAACGTCTATGTATTTTATAAAAACACTATTAATTATATTTTAGCACATGAGATAATAAAATCAATACGTACTCTAAAATTTTACTCCGTAATATACGTAGTTAACTAATACTAGAAAATAAGGTTTATAACAAAAAAATATCATCTTCAGGCTGTATACTATTCCACACAGCAAATGCTAAATGGATATATTGCACTTTGCAAAAAAATGAAATATTAGGCTGCATGCAGTAGAGCCGATCGAGTGTCGATCGTGTGTGAAGGGCGATCGATTTCTAATCGATCCCCTTGTTGTGGAAGTACTCGATCGCCACAAAAAAAAAAAAAAAAACGGACTGGGTCGTGTACTCGATCGAATCCACAAAACACAAACATACAAACATTTATCATATCTAGCCGTTGCATATCCAAAAAAAAGAAAAAAAAAAATCCTACCCTATAAATACACAACATATTTAAACACTTAAACTCACAAATCTCATTTCACACATTCTTTATATCCAAAAAAAAAAAAAAAAAAAAAAAAAAAATCCTACCCTATATTTAGCCTCAAAGCCGATTTGGTGGAAGACATTTGGCATCGTCATAATCAAAACTAGTTTAATCGTTGTATTGTCGTAATGTTTTAATTTTATTTGAATTATTATGTAACGTTTTAATTATTAATGAAATTTTATTTTGTGTTAAAAATGTTTTTTTTTTTTTAAACTTGGTCGTCCTTACTGGAGAGAGAAAGCTGACGTGACAATGAAAAGTAAGGGGATTGAATCCCCGCAGCCTTATGTACAAAACAGAAATTTGAAATATGTTCAAAAATATTATTGTACTTACTCCTCACCCACGTGGGTAAATCTGCACAACTTCCCACGCAATAAATATAAAAATATACTGCAGATACTTTATTTGTTTTTCTCTCTCTAAAGTCTAATATGAATCAGACCTCTTCTTCCTCATATCATCATCTAAATTATGAAACAAGAACCCTGATGAACTTCGTATTTTCTTAGCTTATTATAACATGAATCTAAAATATGATGCCCCCAAATACTTGATGCCCTGGGCCGTCGCCCAGCTCGCCTGGCCTGTGTTTAACCACCATCCCCACCATCACGCCGGAAAAAAATTTACAGTAACATATAAGCTTAACGCCGGAAATTTGATAAGAAACGTGACTTTTTGGGCTAGAAACGTTTTCCCAAACGTTTCCTAGATCAGGATCGGCGTACCCAATTGAAGAAACGTTTTGACTTTTTCCGGGGACGTTTCCCGGGCGTTTCCCCGCGTTTCCCGTTTTCGGGACGTTTCGGGTACGTGATACGGCATTCCTGCGGCGTTTCCGTGTATCCTAGGGGGGTCATAGACCGAGAATAAATCTAGCCACATGCTTATGTCACCAAGAAAATTAACCCCGCCACAAACATCAATTCTACGGCCTACTCACTCACGCAAAAGGAATTCTACTCCTTTTGTGGGATGGGGCGTGCACTAGCTGATAAGGCATACTAGAGATTGGTTATCATGTTCGATCATATCACCAATTACCAATGATCATCCGACAAATATGTACAAAAAAGATATTCTAGCAACCGTTTCTGTAGCTAGATCAGAGTCTTGAAATGAAAGACGGTACAAGCACCTTAAAGGTCATTTTCGGAAAATCATACAAGCATGTTACAAAAGGAACACCAGCTGGATGCATAGATATAGAAAAGAGATTCCATAATTCATACTTTTTCTCTATAGAAAGCAACTTAGATGGTGGCAAAAAAGACCGGACATCTGACTTGAGAAATAGCAACAAGTTCGCTCTCAACTCCTGCTAGAAAAAATGCCATTAGCAACAATTATTTTAACAACAATAGAGAAATCGTTGCTAAATTATGCATTTAGCATCTAATTTTAGCAACAAAATTGTTAACAAAGTTGTTATTTTTTTAGCAACAAAAAAATTAGTTGGTATTTTTAACAAATGACTATAAATACTTGTTGCTAATTTAGCAACGACTAAGCAATTTCGTTGCATTCTAAAATTAACACCGGTTGAATTAGCAACTAGCATCAATTGATGCTAATTCGGCCAATGCTAATTTGAGAATGCAACAAAATTGCTTAGTGGTTGCTAAATTAGCAACAAATATTTATGATCTTTTGTAGAAGTACCAACTAATTTTTTTTGTTGCTAAAAAAGTTTGCAACCTTGTTAACAATTTTGTTGCTAAAATTAGATGTTAAATGCATAATTTTGCAACGATTTCTCTATTGTTGTTAAAATAATTATTGCTAATGGCATTTTTTTTAGTAGTGTGTACTGCCCCATATTACGTATTAAATTACAAAAAAGAACTACACGAAGATAAGCATAGAATAAACCGCATGATCATCAATCGTTGTCTCAGGCATCCACTTTTATCATTTTGCAATAAAGAACAAGTCCAAGATACAAAAAGCTACGTGCTTTGAATCAATTCGATTTAGTTCATTCATATGTTAAATCTAGTTATAGAATAGCATGTTACACCAAAAGAACATATGCGGAGCAAATCCAATGGGAGCATAGAAAACAGGCAGGACAAAAACTTAACTTCAAAACATCATAGGTTCATAACTCTCAAACCACAAGGAATTACCGGGCCTGTCACATATTAAAGGAAAGCTCTTGACGGGGGAGAAGTAGTGAGCAATGTTGGACCAAATGCCTTCATCCTGGCTTCTATTTTGAATTTCCCCCTTCGAGAGTTTAGGTTTTTAGCTTGCTTCCATTTTATTTGTGAAATAATGACATCTGCTTAGTCACCGGATATGTTAGTTAATTTCAGTAATTTGAGTCCGATTCCATTATTTGAAAATTTTGGTAATAACGCCTGAACCATTCTTCTATCGAGTATAGACAGTGTTTACTTCTGTTGTTGTCACAAAGGGTTGATTTTTTTATGATTATTAATATGTTTTGGCATAGAATGATACATAAGAGCAAAGATTGTGATCTTTAACAAGAATGAAAAAATAAAGATAAATTCCATGATTTAATGCTTGAAATTGTTATGAAACCACAATCTACATAAGCTACAGAAGCGTAAAAACAGTAACTAGTACATAGAACTTAGGTCCTTAATCGACTTCCACATGCGTAAGTGATGTTGCAAGCTCTGCCGACTATTACTGAAAGCTTATGAACAGGTCTAGCAAGAAAAGGCGGCAAACGAACAAGCAGGTCACAAACACATTGATCGTCAACTTGAGACAACCACTTACAACATTGTTGTTCAACCGGTGTGTCATGATGATGATGACGACGCCTACGTTGATGATGATGTTTGCGTCTATGATGCTCATTGTCATGGTCATGGTCATGGTCATGGTCATGGTCATTGTCATGGTCATGGTCATGATCATGGTCATGGTCATCGTGGTCATGATCGCCGTGATCATGATCATCATTATCATGGTCATCATCATCGTGGTCATGATCATCATTATCACCAAGATCAGGGTCTTCATCATGTTCACGTCTATGATGTTCATGCCTATGTTCATCATGATCAGTGTCTTCATCAGATGACGGTGGTGGTGGTGTAAATTGGGCCCGTGGGGCTTGAGGAGGGACTTGCATAAATGGTAAATATGCACACGCTTGATTAGCAAGGGCCATTTGGAAATTACATAGTGGACGAGGCGCAAAAGGGGTAACTGGTACCACAGGGACTACTTGGCCTTCAGTTATGGGACGAAGAACCAAAACCAATATGAAGACAGCCGCTCCAAAGATATTTACCATAATCATAGTTTCTGTACCATAAAAAGTTTGCCTGCACCGATATATATGCAAATGCATACATTAATATATATAAGTACAACCATAATCTTTGTGTGTTCTTGGAAAACTACGGTTTACAGGGAGAATAAATTTGTAATTGAGTCATTAAATTGGTTATGTGTGTTCATTTCCTTTGCATGATGTTCTGGTAAATATTGTTTGGTAAAGTATTGTTTACTACCCAAAAGCCGAAATCATTCCTACCACATTCTCAAGATAAACACAACCAAAGTAGTTTTGCTGTAATCTTTGAGCAATTTTGAATATATATCGACTTGATCGATACTGGTGTGAAAGTACTTCCTAATCAGTATTTCCCTATAGAAAATATCAATAACGAAATTAAGAAAACGTTCAACCTTGTATGAATCCTATAAGAAAATGTTTCGATGATATGTCCTATATACTTATCCTACTCCAACTCTGTTAATTTGAAAGGCATAGTTTGCATACTATGAGCAATTATCTGCAGATACGAAAACTAGTAAGTAACAATGATCTAATAGTTCTATTTGCGTTTGGTTGGTTCTTGACACCATATTAATCCATTAGTATCATGCTTTTGCAGGGGTACAAGTACAATCAAAAAGCTATATAGATGATCATCAAAAAGCAACTGAAATAAGTTATTGAGCTTAAGCTGTTTGACTCAATGGTTAAGTTATTGCTTTGTTAAATATGTTTTAATTGGACACTTGACAAGTTACAAATACAAATTAGCAGGTTTTATGGGTAGTAAAGCCCACAAGCCCATTATCACATGCCCAACAGGCCAACATTACAAGTTTACAACTGGATAAATTTAAGCAATGCATGATCACAGTTCACACATAATTTAGCAACCTTCATAGTTCATATGGCTGCTAATTAGAAGAACTATTTAGATACAAAGATACTTACACCTTCTAAATATGTATTATTGTCGTAACTAAGAAACGACCGATGTTGAATACAACAAATGGAGACAGGCCTGTTGTGAGAATTGTGTTTCCAACGAAGAGGTTATATGTTCAAGTCCCGTTAGTAACAAATGTATGATCTATGTGAGCATGTGTGAATGCTATAATATATAGTGAATATGTCCTAAAATATGAAATAGCCGGTGTGTATGGATGTGAGTACGTGACGAAAGATCATACTCGAAGGAGCCAAGTAGGAAAGTGTAAGGTTGAATGTTAATGAACTGACGACGTACTTAATGTTATAACACGACATCGATTACCACCATACAGCTTCCCTAGTTCCATGTAGCAGGAACCGTAAGTTTTAGTCTCTAATGCATCGTACACTGCAAAAAAAAAAAACGACTAAACTGTAACTAAAACTAAAGTTATAATAAGTATATGACAAACAACACTTAATGCCCCACACAAATAATTTGAAGTTCGATAACGACTTTATTTATCGAATCACCAATCAAGATTCTACACAGCAAACTTATGTTTTGAATTTATTGTCATATGATAATGTTGTTGGTGTTGCATCAATTCACATGAACCACTTATTTTATTTTATTTTTAACGACAAATAACTATCTCATAATATTTATATCACAAATTAATTTTGTACGTTTTAAGCAAGACTTGAAAACTCACAACCATTTAGTTAATGAGCTTCTCACACAACTTGAGATATCATTGGGTGAGACACAAGCCATTTAGTGAACCACTTAATATGTTGATTGGTTGTAAACACTAAGTGGCCCATTTTAGAGCCCACTTTAGAACGCCTCGTAAGTCATAAGTCGTAACCATCAAATGGAGGTAAATACTCTGCATCACCTACGACCAGTCACAATCAGGATGGTGTTCGAACAAATTGATCGAGCCTCGCCGATAGATATCCTAATCTTCGAAACCAACTAGTCTACAAACTAGAGGCCGTTACAACGAGTTCCAATAATGCACTACAATGATAAATGCCACTATATTAAATAATAAGCTAAATGTGTTCAGGGACTAGTTCTGCCAATAAGATAAAGTTGTTATAATTGCTTTTGTATCTGATCACGTATAGTATCCCTGGACCAGAAAAGAGTCTCGATCCAACAACTAGGAGGCTAAACAAATCCGAAGGTCACAAATAGTATCTCCGGACTACAAAAGAGTCTGTACTACGCAACAAGAATGGAGAACAAGTCCGACATATCCGGATGACCACAGCGGAACCACATCTCCATATGACTGAATCTTAGGAGGATATGCGGAAGGATATTTCCCATGAAGTACGAACCGGCCTCGGGACTTAGTCCGTTCTAAGCCTAGGGAAGTCCAAAATTCAACCAAAAGAAGTAAAGAATATAATCTGGGATCGAGGATAAAACATATGCCTACTAATAGTAATTCGGGAACGACGGTGACTCCCAAACCGTGGGTAGCATTCCCAAACCCTATATCACGACTGACGAAGCATAAAGCAAGTCAAAGGTGCATGATTATAAGGCAAACACCATATAACCCTTCAGTTAATAGGATGAGCCGCACCTCGTGATCCCTAGAACATGACGAAACCACTTGCCTATAAATACTAAGGTAAAATGCCACCAAGGGGCAGATCTCTTGCACCCTAAACACATACAAAAGTTTATTCTCTCTAGAATCTTACTCTTATGCTCGAGGCTGATCATGGGATCCCCCTCTCACGGTGAGACTAACAGCGGCTCTTTTTCTTAGCAGAATATTGATACGCGTACAACGCGAGTTCGGGGTCAAAGGAACTTCCTTTTCGTCGAGCAAGTTTTTCAACACCCTAGGCAGTGAACCTAATCGTTGTAGTGTAGTATTAGGGTAAGCCTCGGGAATTGATATCGTTCTCTAGGGGAATAGGAATGCTAGTGAGAAATTACTACGCTAAGGTTGGGGTTGAGGAAGATTATTTTTTATTTTTTTAATGTTTTTTAGAAAATTGAAAGGTACGAATCTCGGGGTATTGGATTTGGGGGGTGGTATTTCTACCGATTACTCTACTTATCTAATTATCTAATTAACTAAGCTAAGGGGTAGTCTATGTTTATTGTTGTGTGCTCTTATGATGATTAAAGATGTGTTTACTTAGATGTTATTACTCCCTAGTTATCTCCTATTGATGGTTGAATTGTCACGTCCTTATTCTTAACGCGTTGTGTCTTCTAAGGTCGTAGGGAATGCTTTTTTCCCTAACTCTTTGAGACTACCTTAAGGTTATTGCCTACGAAATCTCTAGGATTCATAAACTAACTCTAAGGTTATCTTTGGATGTTTAGACTACAATAACTCTAGGTGATTATAAACTAATGTTCACAAAGATTACTCAAGCATTAAAAACACAACGAATGACCTATCGCGATACTAGGTCAATCACAATTAAGATAAGAGACAACCAATCAATATTCAATACCTAGGTTTCATAGATCTAAGCAAACACACAAGTAAATTAGCCGGACATGGAAAACATGCAAGCATACACACAAACAATTGAAGACATAATTGAATTAATGAAGTAAATCACTTATCTTATTGTAAAATAGGGTATGGAACCCTAAGATACTGCCCAAGACAACCTAGGTTCGGTTTAGGTTTTACTCCACAAAACTACCTCTCCAAAATACTGAAAATTCGAATTCTATATAAAGAGTTACAATATGCGACGGCGTCACTCTTTAATTGTGACGCCGTCGGGTCGCCGCCATTAGGTTTTCGTCTTGGCCACGTCAACTCTGTGACGGCGTCACCTTATGCTTGTGACGCCATCGGCTTCATCTTCTGAAGCCGTCGGGATCCAAATCTAGGCCGTTTGAGTTGTGACGCCCCACTCTTTTAAACCTGATGCCGTCACGTGTAAAATAGCAATTTGCTCTCTGAGTCGTCTCAAGGTGTGTCACGACGGCTTCGCTATTAAGCTGTGACGCCGTCCCCTTCAGTTCCAGCAGCTTGAGTGTCTCGATTCTTGACTTTGGCCATTTTTTTCGTATATTCGCGCCTTTTCATCCGAATAAGTGTCATTCCAGCAATTTGCCTTCAAGAGACCTAAAAAGTGAAAAGGAACGAAATTAAGTAGTAACGGATACAAAAGTTATCAATTAAGGGCTTAAATGACCCCTCAAAAGTGTACCTTTTAAATCCTTATCAAATATCCCTACACTTGGTATTTGCTTGTCCTCAAGCAAATGTGCTTTTAGCCAATTAATTTATAAGTTAGGGGTCATGAAGCATTAGTTTAGAACAATTCACAACACGTATAAGCCCCGCAAAAGTCATAACAAGCACGAAAATTACATACTAGCACCTCACAAGTGGTGTTTGGATACTCTCATCTCTCGGGTGTATATGAAATATATCAAGTTGGAAATGGAAGATAAACACTCATTAACCGGTCCTAGTACATAGATTACCATAGGCTTGAGACTAGATCAAACCTCCATCGCTTTTGGCGTAAGCACCTAGGAAAAACTATACAAGAGGTCTTTTAAAGGGTTGTAACGTTAGGCTTACGGTATGGAAACAAAGAGTTTGGTGGGATAGGCGATTTGGTGGTGGCAAGTCAAAAATATTTATGTTACAAGCATGAGGAGAATGGCGTTGCTAAGCCAAGACTCGACACTCTAAACTCTAGATAAATTGAAACAAACAAACATAAATTTAAATATAGATGTAGGATGGTAGCCCGTATGTTTTTTTCATATATATATATATATATATATATATATATATATATATATATATATATTGAATCACTCTTTTGTTTTCTTTTTTTTCATACACTTTTACTCTACCATCCTCTACGATAACATCAAAATAATAGGGATTTATAGGCACATCCCTACACTTGAGTTTTTTTATTACTCTAACACTAATTTGACCCGAGTTGAAAATATCAAAACACCTGGAGTACATTATTACGCAAATAAAGGGAATTTGAATTTAACGTTCCTTCCCGTCATTTCATAAAATTTAACTTTTCCCATGAGTCCCAATCGTCCCAAAACTGTGTACAAAGGATATGACTCGACTTAGCAACTTATGCAAGCAACTAGATAATTGAACTAAGGGTTTAGTATGGTAACAGTAATGCACTAAAAGTGAGTGCATACAAGGTAGGCTAAGGCGATTTGGGTGTACATTCGGGGGTGAATTGTAAACAATGCTCTTCATTGATATTCCGGAAAACCGAAACATCACGAGAACCGCGAAAAGGATAGGCTCTGAGGGGTTAACTAGGGGTATCGTGTACTAAAGATGAGTACAACGCAAGGGTGTGGGGGAATTACTCAACCGATGTGGAAGAAGTAATTATAATACGGGTATCAAACAAGGGTTAACCTAATGCCTCTTATCATTTAGTTATTCCTAGCTACACAAGTGTAGTCTCACTAGCGATCTCGGAATGCATCACAAAACAAGTTCTAGAATCTATTATACTACCGGTACACACTTGAAGCATTAAAGTGGAATGCTTTAATTCCTACAAATCTAAAGGCGATCCTCACATTTTGGGTGGAATTTAAGTGGTAAAGGGTTTTGTGCTAGTCATACAACTTCCTATCCATGAGACGCTTTATTAAGACTAATGGCCCACTCCTACATGTCATAAAAATTTTAAATTTGGTGCCAAAATTACCCTAACCGATATTTCTCATGGTTTATTACACAAATGAATTTGGACAAGGCAAATAGTCAAGGATAAGCATAGTTTCAAAGTTCCCGTTTTATTTTCCCTCCCTACACTTAAACTGAACATTGTCCCCAATGTTCCCCGAAAGTATCAAAGTTATGATAATGGAAGGTAATTAAAAACGAAAGAAACTAGTACTCCCCTGATTAGCTCGGTAGGATCCGTGTGAAGTAGTGGTTAAATCTTTCTTCAAGAAGAATGTATGCGTGAAAAGCTCCTTCCAATCTTATGTATCTTCTTCTTGATAAATAAAACCTGCACACTTGAAGAAAACAAACGAAACCTTCGCGTAAAATCGGCGGTAACAATATATATATCACTCTACTAAACTAGGATATAATGCTTGTGGAATGGATGTTTACAGATTTTCTGAAAAATTAAGACCTGGAAAATTCCAAAAATTTATAAGTAGCTCAGAAAACGAGAAAAAGTAGTAAGCTGTTTCTACTCCTCCTGACGCCGTCAGGTTGCGATCCTTACGCCGTCAGGTTATCCTGACAGAAACTGGTCTGCGATTTTCTGAAAAAAATTCTGGAAAATTTATATCTTTAGAATCTGGAAAAATTTCCTGCAAAACATCCATTATGACTCGATACAAGCATTTGACTCGAACAAACACACATGTATATCTTTTTAATAATCGTAATTCTCATGTTCACGTTCTTTTTGAAAACGTGTGTAATCCTCCCTACACTTATCCCTTTTGTAAAATACCTTTATATTTAATTAAGACGAGGTTAAAGACAAAATAAAGCATTTTTACAAATTCAAACATGAGAATAAACAATCAATAAAATATATACGACACACAAACAAGCAAACAATTAAGCATGGGTTGCCTCCCACGAAGCGCTTTTCTTTATTTATGAGTCTTGTAGCTAGACTCGAAGTCATGCCCCTACGTACCTCTAATCTTAGAGGTCCATTCGATTTCTTTCACTCTTCTCTCATCACGAATATACTCAGGGCCTAACTCTAGACAAGCGGTGTAGTAAACCTTGTTCTCCCAATCTACTTCAAAGGCCAGAATGTTGTCTACATCTAGATCGTCAATACCCTCAAACTTCTTATTTTTGTAGGGCATTATATACTTAACACATTCGATCCCGTTTGAGAACTTGGCTATTCCTTTCTCTTGATCATAAACCATCTTAGATTCCTCAATAAATGGTCTCCCAAGTATCACATCTCCTAAAAACCCATCAATGATGCCCTTAACATCCTCCAAGATCATGAAATCACACCTATATGTGAAATTACCTACGAAGACATGCAATCCTTTGGCCCTCCCAACATAGTTACTCACTTTCTTAGGGTGAAAGGGGTCCCTCATAGGTCCTAACTTTTTGTTCATGATCCAATTATAGTAGAGCCTAGACATTATGTTCATGGGTGCCTTATAGTCAATGTAAGTGTGATCCCTATATAAGTATCCAATCATGCACGGTATCTTAATATTTTTAGGGTCACCACTTCTAATGCAAGGCTCGAAAGGTGGATGCGGGAAGTTAACTACGTTATAGTGATAGGCGGCTTCCTTCCCATTAGGGTATGAATTGAAATACTCCCTAAGTTCTTCCTCCTCCTTAAATCCTTCCATAACTTCAAACTCATCATCAGAATCACTCGAGGTTGATTTACTATCTAAAGTGCTAGTGGATTCCCTAAGGGCCTCCTCAAGTGCATTTTTAATTATCCTATTCAATTTCCTAAGCTCTCCAATTTCACTAACAATACGAGCTCGGAGTTGGTTGGCAAAAGTGGGATCAAGTGGTAGGTTGTTGTTTGGTGGGTTATCACCTTCCATGATGAAAAGTGATGGGGTTACTAACAAAGGTCACGAATAAGGGGGATAGACTACGAGGAAGCTAAAAATGGGAAAAAATATTACTTGATAGGAATCAAGCAAGGGAACCTAAACGAGGTGGAGATCTAACTAGCTATTCTATTCGCCGGCAGTGGCGCCAAAAACTTGATACACGTACAACGCGTGTTCGGGGTCAAAGGAATTTCCTTTTCGTCGAGCAAGTTTTTCAACACCCTAGGCAGTGAACCTAATCGTTGTAGTGTAGTATTAGGGTAAGCCTCGGGAATTGATATCATTCTCTAGGGGAATAGGAATGCTAGTGACAACTTACTACGCTAAGGTTGGGGTTAAGGAAGATTTTTTTTTTTTTTAGAAAATTGAAAGATACGAATCTCGGGTTATTGGATTTGTGGGGTGGTATTTCTACCGATTACTCTACTTATCTAATTATCTAATTAACTAAGCTAAGGGGTAGTCTATGTCTATTGTTGTGTGCTATTATGATGATTAAAGATGTGTTTACTTAGATGCTATTACTCCCTAGTTATCTCCTATTGATGGTTGAATTGTCACGTCCTTATTCTTAACGCGTTGTGTCTTTTAAGGTCGTAGGGTATGTGTTTTTCCCTAACTCTTTGAGACTACCTTAAGGTTATTGCCTACGAAATCTCTAGGATTCATAAACTAACTCTAAGGTTATCTTTGGATGTTTAGACTACAATAACTCTAGGTGATTATAAACTAATGTTCACAAAGATTACTCAAGCATTAAAAACACAACGAATGACCTATCGTGATACTAGGTCAATCACAATTAAGATAAGAGACAACCAATCAATATTCAATACCTAGGTTTCATAGATCTAAGCAAACACACAAGTAAATTAGCCGGACATGGAAAACATGCAAGCATACACACAAACAATTGAAGACATAATTGAATTAATGAAGTAAATCACTTATCTTGTTGTAAAATAGGGTATGGAACCCTAAGATACTGCCCAAGACAGCCTAGGTTCATTTTAGGTTTTACTCCACAAAACTACCTCTCTAAAATACTGAAAATTCGAATTATATATATAGAGTTACAATGTGTGA
>BPTQ01000004.1:283477800-283544551 GCA_019973895.1 Chrysanthemum seticuspe | reverse complement strand
GGTTTTCTCTCTCCTCTCAATTATTGAGACATTAATTTCTGTGCCAATGATTGAAAAAGTTTTCACTTTTACCCTATTTTTTGTATTAGTTTTCTTACTAAGTCTTTTTTTTTTACTTTTACTCTTTTATTTCTTTTTTACAAGTAAAGACACTATTACTAAATAAAGTATTAACTTTTTTACAAGTTTTTTTTTTTTTTTTTTTTTTTTTTTTTTTTTTTTTTTTTTTAATGAATCAGTTTTAAAACTTAAAAAAAAATGTAGTCGGAAATTTTTTGAGGCTCAGTTCGAAGGTTGCAAAAGTGAGATTTTATCTCACTTTGCCGTCCATTCGGTTTTCATCATCGCCTCGGAAATTTTTTAAGCTCAAACCCGAAGGTAGCAAAGTGATAAAATCTCACTTTACCGTCCATTCAGTTTCGGTTATCATCATCGCCTTATCTCAAAAGTATTTTTCATCGACAAATCATTTTGCCATGCCAAATCATTTTGGCTGCAAATCAACAAAAAAGTTTTTTTTTTATCATCATCGCGTATCTCGAATTTTTTAAACCAGATCTTAAAAAAAAATTCGAAACCAAAAACAGATATTAAACAGGCCTCAAAAATACCAACAACATGCCTCAAGAATACCAACAACAACATCAACCCAACATCAAGAATACCAACAACAACATCAAGAATACCAACAACAACATCAACCCATCATCAGGAATACCAACAACAACATCAACCCAACATCAAGAATACCAACAACAACATCAACCCAACATCAGGAATACCAACAACAACATCAACCCAACATCAAGAATACCAACAACAACATCAACCCAACATCAAGAATACCAAAACCTTCGATCTCCCATTATATGACACGAAGCTGTAACCCATTTACAAAAATCATTGACTAAAATAGTATTATTTGTGGACTATAATTTCATAAAAATACCAAAAATAATTTAAAAATGCCAAGCCAAATAAAAACAGTATAATAAAAAAATACCAATGTGTTTTTATAAAAGTATAATAAAAACAGTAGTGAATACATCATTGTATACATAGCTAGTGAAACCATTCGAACACTTGTTCGGTTTTTACTGAGTGAGTAGTCAATAGTATATCATTTCCTTAAAGATATTGTATAGGTAAAAAAGACAACTACGTATTGAACATAAAGTCCAACTTACACTAAAAATATGCCACGACTTCATACAAGAATTTGGCACGGTAACCTCACAAAGAATACTCACCCATATACCATCATGAAAACCGAATCTAAAACTTTAGATCTAGGGCGCGTCGGTGAGAAATACCGCGCGTGTCCTATGTTAAAATAATCACCTTTTCCCGATCTATCGTTTGGTATATGGGGTGAAAAGTTCTGGTGGTGCGTGACCATAATATTGGCCGGAGAAGACGCCGGATTTTTAGAGAGAGAGAAGAGAGAGACAAAAGACAGATGAGTGAGTGAGAGAGTCTTTGCGTGTGAGAGATGAGAGAGGAGACAAAGAGATATGATGAGTGGGGTGGGGAGGGTGGGTAAAAAAGGGGCGCACCCGGTTTTAAGTTAGTGGTATTAGTTTTTTTTTTTTTTTTTTTTTTTTTTTTTTTTTTTTTTTTTTTTAATAAAGTTGTTAAATTATAATAAAAGTTGTAAATTTTAATAAAAGTTGTAAATTTTTTGTAAAAGTTGTAAATTTTAATAAAAGTTGTAAATTTTAATAAAAGTTGTAAATTTTTTTATTTTTTTTTAAATAAAGTTGTTAAATTTTAATAAAAGTTGTAAATTTTTTGTAAAAGAGTATTTGTTGTATTAGTTTTTTTTTAATAAAAGTATAAGTATAGCCAATTCACAATCTATTGTGTGTCTTCCGTTGAAAAATAGTCCATATACAACACCAACATTGACCCCCCTTGTGATTCTTCGTGTGGGGGAAGACCTGGGTGCTCACTTCCTTCTTGCGGTTCTTGATAGACGATTACTGATTTATATTGTAAATGACAAAACATGTATAGACTCATCCGTTGAACGTCTAATGTGTCACCATAACATATCGACTCATCCGTTGAACGTCTAATGTCTAACCCTAACATATCGACTCATCCGTTGAACGTCTAATGTCTAACCCTAACATATCGACTCATCCGTTGAACGTCTAATGTGTAACCATAACATATCGACTCATCCGCTGAACGTCTAATGTCTAACCCTAACATATCGACTCATCCGTTGAACGTCTAATGTCTAACCCTAACATATCGACTCATCCGTTGAACATATCGACTCATCCGTTGAACGTCTAATGTGTAACCCTAACATATCGACTCATCCGTTGAACGTCTAATGTCTAACCCTAACATATCGACTCATCCGTTGAACGTCTAATGTGTAACCATAACATATCGACTCATCCGTTGAACGTCTAATGTGTAACCCTAACATATAGACTCATCCGTTGAACGTCTAATGTCTAACCCTAACATATCGACTCATCCGTTGAACGTCTAATGTCTAACTCTAACATATCGACTCATCCGTTGAACGTCTAATGTCTAACCCTAACATATCGACCCATCCGTTGAACGTCTAATGTCTAACCCTAACATATCGACTCATCCGTTGAACATATCGACTCATCCGTTGAACGTCTAATGTCTAACCCTAACATATCAACTCATCTGTTGAACGTCTAATGTCTAACCCTAACATATCGACTCATCCGTTGAACATATCGACTCATCCGTTGAACGTCTAATGTCTAACCCTAACATATCGACCCATCCGTTGAACGTCTAATGTCTAACCCTAACATATCGACTCATCCGTTGAACATATCGACTCATCCGTTGAACGTCTAATGTCTAACCCTAACATATCAACTCATCCGTTGAACGTCTAATGTCTAACCCTAACATATCGACTCATCCGTTGTACGTCTAATGTGTAACCATAACATATCGACTCATCCGTTGAACGTCTAATGTCTAACCCTAACATATATACTCATCCGTTGAACGTCTAATGTCTAACCCTAACATATCGACTCATCTGTTGAACGTCTAATGTCTAACCCTAACATATCGACTCATCCGTTGAACATATCGACTCATCCGTTGAACGTCTAATGTCTAACCCTAACATATCGACTCATCCGTTGAACGTCTAATGTCTAACCCTAACATATCGACTCATCCATTGAACGTCTAATGTCTAACCCTAACATATCGACTCATCCGTTGAACATATCGACTCATCCATTGAACGTCTAATGTCTAACCCTAACATATCGACTCATCCGTTGAACATATCGACTCATCCGTTGAACGTCTAATGTCTAACCCTAACATATAGACTCATCCGTTGAACGTCTAATGTCTAACCCTAACATATCGATTCATCCGTTGAACGTCTAATGTCTAACCCTAACATATCGACTCATCCGTTGAACATATCGACTCATCCGTTGAACGTCTAATGTCTAACCCTAACATATCGACTCATCCGTTGAACGTCTAATGTCTAACCCTAACATATCGACTCATCCGTTGAACATATCGACTCATCCGTTGAACGTCTAATGTGTAACCCTAACATATCGACTCATCCGTTGAACGTCTAATGTGTAACCCTAACATATCGACTCATCCGTTGAACGTCTAATGTGTAACCCTAACATATCGACTCATCCGTTGAACGTCTAATGTATAACCCTAACATATATACTCATCCGTTGAACGTCTAATGTCTAACCCTAACATATCGACTCATCTGTTGAACGTCTAATGTCTAACCCTAACATATCGACTCATCCGTTGAACATATCGTCTCATCCGTTGAACATATCGACTCATCCGTTGAACGTCTAATGTCTAACCCTAACATATCGACTCATCCGTTGAACGTCTAATGTCTAACCCTAACATATCGACTCATCCATTGAACGTCTAATGTCTAACCCTAACATATCGACTCATCCGTTGAACATATCGACTCATCCATTGAACGTCTAATGTCTAACCCTAACATATCGACTCATCCGTTGAACATATCGACTCATCCGTTGAACGTCTAATGTCTAACCCTAACATATAGACTCATCCGTTGAACGTCTAATGTCTAACCCTAACATATCGATTCATCCGTTGAACGTCTAATGTCTAACCCTAACATATCGACTCATCCGTTGAACATATCGACTCATCCGTTGAACGTCTAATGTCTAACCCTAACATATCGACTCATCCGTTGAACGTCTAATGTCTAACCCTAACATATCGACTCATCCGTTGAACATATCGACTCATCCGTTGAACGTCTAATGTGTAACCCTAACATATCGACTCATCCGTTGAACGTCTAATGTGTAACCCTAACATATCGACTCATCCGTTGAACGTCTAATGTGTAACCCTAACATATCGACTCATCCGTTGAACGTCTAATGTCTAACCCTAACATATCGACTCATCCGTTGAACATCTAATGTGTAACCATAACATATCGACTCATCCGTTGAACGTCTAATGTCTAACCCTAACATATCGACTCATCCGTTGAACGTCTAATGTCTAACCCTAACATATCGACTCATCCGTTGAACGTCTAATGTGTAACTTTTTATAAACTTTTTTTATAAAAAATTTTATAAAAAATTTAAAAAAAAAGTTTATAAAAAATTTATAAAAAAGGTTTATAAAAAAGGTTTATAAAAAATTTATAAGAAAAGTTTATAAAAAATTTATAAAAAAAGTTTATAAAAAGTTTATAAAAAAAGTTTATAAAAAATTTATAAGAAATTTATAAAAAATTTATAAAAAAAGTTTATAAAAAATTTATAAAAAAAGTTTAGAAAAAGTTTATAAAAAGTTTTTTAAAAATCAGATTAAAAAAAACGTAATACCATATAAAAACAGTACACAATTAAATACACTATACATATAAAAATATTACACAAATAAATATACTATACATATAAAAACACTACACAAATAAGTACACATTATATATACTCTACAAATAAAAACACTATATATATATATATATACATTACACAAATAAAATTATACACAAACACAAAACAAAACAAAAAAACAAAAAACTAAAAAAAAAAAAAAAAAAAAAAAAAAAAAAAAAAAAAAAAAAACCAATCATTGGGCTAATGCCCAATGATTGGCCTAATGAGGTGCAAGGAAAGGAAAAATGGGGGTGCAAGATTAGATCACCCCTTTTTAAATTCCCCTAAATTTTTAACTACAGTAATTAACTACTTTTTGTCTTTTTTCACTAAACTTCTAACTCCGTGACTAACTTTTCCAACTCACTAAAGTGTCAAACTAGATGAAATGCCAAAAGATTTTGGTCAATAACCCTTTTAATTTTCAACTCGGAGAATGAACCCGACTTAGTGACGGTTTCTCGTTATTGACTACTACAGCTTTTTGTCACAAAAGTTCCAACTTTCTAAACATTCAGCTTATATAAATACCACTATGTTTTTGTCACCATACTTCCAATTCCCCTGATCCTTGTTATTTGGTCACCATTTGTCGATGAAGCGACAAAGACAATCATCTTGCACTAGCTCATGCCAACTTAATGGTAGGTAATATTATATAATCATCATATAGCGACGGGTGCCACTTTTTTGTCACTAAATTGAAGTTTTACCTCACCATTTTGTTGGAATATATATGATAGGCAAATATTTTTAAAATGTATCATATTTGCCACAATTTGATTTTGTGGGTAGCGAACAAATTTTTTGCTTTTATGCGTACTTTTCTTTCAAATTCATCCTTTTTAAGGTATTATGTGACATTTTTGACTTTCAGGAAAAACAATTTTCTATTAGATAAGAGGGGCAAAAATGTCCAAAAATTTCGCAAAATACCAAAAAAAAAATGATGAATTTGAAAGAAAAGTACCCACAAAAGCAAAAAAATTTGTTCGCTACCCACAAAAGCAAATGGTGGCAAGTATAATACATTTTAAAAATATTTGCCCATATATAATTTACTAATCATATTAAAGACATATAATCAATCACAAGTACACAGCGGAATAATAAGATTATAGAGTGCATAATTAATTAACCTTCAAATTAAACATACCTTGTTAGCTTCCACGTGAATTAGGGTTTAAGGAAAATCCCTAATTAAGATCAAGAACATAATAAACCCTAAATTAGGGTTTATATAACGACTTATGGAAAAGTCGATTACTTCACCACCACAAATCCAAGTAGGATTTCTTTACGTTCTCGCAAACACGTTGTTATAGCAATTAGAATGCTAGTTATCGATCACGAAACAAATCAATCTCTAGTTTCTAACAACCAAAATCGAAACCTTTGCCATTCTTTGGGAGGAGATCGATTGGCTCTAAAACAAAAAGAGAAGATAGACTTGTTAGGTTTTTTAAGTTATGAGAATAATGAAGCCTAAAGGGGTTCATTATAGTAAAAACCATCTTTCCACCGATTTGGGATAAGTGGTTTTTTCGTGAAATAATTAATACAATACATTATTAATATTAATTATATAATTGAATTTTTAAACGTAACGCGTGCGATCCCATAAGCTCGAGTTCGATCCGGACATACGTTTATAAAATATGTTCACAATCCAACACATTTTTAATGACACTTCTATGTTGTCACTAAAAGGCCCTTTTATACAGCAAACACAATCCGTCACCAAATGACATTTTACAACATATTGATGTGCTCTTGAAGGCATGAGAATACGAAACTAGTGGTTGCAGTAATACCAGATATCTTACGGAGTATAAGCGTTTATGGGTTCATTATATATATAACGCCATAACGGTACCATGATATTGATGAGCAAATTGATCATGAGATCAAGATGTCTTGGAAAACCCTTATTGTTATAGATTAGATTTCATGGTCTGACTACTAGTTTAAACTTCATTGTATTCACTCTGGGCGGAGCCGAGCAAGTTCAACTCGGCTATTGAACAAGAAGTTTTTCTAAAAAATTTAATGCAAATTTAGTATGCTAATTAGCATTAACTTTCATTTTGAAACAACTCTTATTGTACGCAAACGTTACTAATAACTAGTGCGGTTATCTGCGCTCTGTGGCGACCGGTACCCGTGTAGTAACTTGTTTTGATGTCTTTCGATAGTTCTTTGGCGACCATTTTTCTCGGTTGCACGCTTTACTCGATAACTTTACGGATGAACAGATGTTTGGTTGAAATAACTTTAAAAAATAATGATGGAAGGATGATATTCTTGAAAAATTAAATACTAGAAAGTTACTAAATTATCTTTAAAACTTATTTACATCAATGAACATGTAGAGATTTAATTGAGTAATTTATTTCCATGGTTATATTTTTTCTCCTAATTATTATTATCTTTTTTGTTAATTATCATCTTGTTTTGTGTGTCTATTTACATAAATATATAAAGAAAATTAAGGAAATGAATCTTGACAAATAAATGGATTGGTGACATTATTTACAAATGACATCATAGTCATTGCTATTAAAAGCATCAGGTGTCGTGACAAGGGTAAACTTCGTCGTCGTGCCACCTCAGCGCCACATCAGCATCTCATTTTTCTACAACTAACCACAACAAACCCCCTCATCACTCATAACAAACCTCAACCTATTCATTTGAGACCCACCACTACCACTTTATTTTTTTTATTCAATTTTCATTTCCAAATAAACTAAATAAATTCATTTCATTCAAATTAAAAATACAATACATAAAAAAACAACACTTACTAATAAAAACGATACGAAAAAAAAACGACACGGGTAAAAAAAATACAACACACGGGTAAAAAAAACGACACGGGTAAAAAAAAATACAATACTACTCGTCGATGATTTGATGATATTTCTTGACTAGACGTTTCTGCCTCTTGCGGATGATTTCTGCTTTCACCGGGTCAGGATTGGTACTCGGATCTATCATGAGAAAATCCATCTCGATCTTCTCTTGCCACGTTTTTCCTTCTCCCGCCTCGCCTCGAGCATCGGCTTTTTGAGCATATATTTCGGATATATGTCCCGAAAAACTACTCGTTTGACTTCCACCGGAGCTTGCAGCGCTTGACGTTGAAGTCGACTTCTGTTTCTTTCCGGCTCGTTTGCATCCATCTCTTTCAGGCCGAGGTCGTTTGTTCGGCCCGAATATATCATCGAGACATGTAATGTCAATAGGATCTTCGGCATCCCACTTGGGATAATTTTTCAAAACAGCCCAACATTTTTCATACAAAAACTCCCTCCCACCAAAACGCTGCATAAAGTTAACTTTGGCATTCTCGACATGATCTTGCTCATTTTCACCACTCCGACGCTGAAGATGTTTGTAAATAGCGTTGAACTTCTGGCAATCTCCGTTAATCCTTGTCCATTTACCCGTTATCATGTTCTTGCCACGCTGGTTATCGGTTGTCTTAGAATTGAACATGTCGAGAATGTCGTTCCAAAAGTACTCCTTCGGACGGTCATTGCCCATATCTCTATCTTGGGAAATTTCTATCCAACACTGCGCAAGTAACATTTCTTCAGACTTGGTCCACTTCCTCCTGTCCGCTTGTGCTATGACTTCAACATCTTTGTCATCGTCCTTGTCCAAATCTACAGCAGTTTTTTTTGCCTTCGACTTTTTGCCCCTGCCTTTTGCCGGTTCACGTGCTTTTGGAACTTTGAATTGTGAACCGGTCGGTTGTGATTCCATTTGGGGCAATTGTGGAGACTGGGACGGGTTAAAAAACTGTGGAGATTGTGACGGGTTAAAAAACTGCGGTGATGAAAATCGGCTGGGGTAAGTTGCGAAACCTTGTTGAAACTGATATTGTTGGTTAAGAAAGATTTCTTGTGGAGACGGGTTGGAATTGGTCGAAGAGGGGGTAGACGGGTTTGAAGAACCCCCGTATTGTTGTGGGTTTGAGTTAAGTAGATTTGTGAAGTATCCTCCGTCATTTGGGTTTTGAGACATTGTGTAAAATGATATTGTTGGTTAAGAAAGATTTGTTATGTATTTTGGGTTTGAAGATGTGTAAAATGATGTAGATGAAGATAGTTTATATAGGAGTGGTGGGTTTTAAAAAAAAAAAAAAAAAAAAGTTAACGTTTAAAAAAAAAAAAAAAAGTTTACGTTAAAACTAAAGTTTACGTTATAACGTAAACTTTGCTGCTTTTGTGTCAGAAGTTTAGCTCGTCGTCCCCACGATTTTCACTTCCACGGCGAGCCACAACGAGGGACCCCGGTGTGGCGGCGAGCGACGGCGGACCTCCACGTCACCCACGGCGAGCCACAACCAAGTCCACACCGGATGCTCTAAGTATACGAGTCATTCAGAACTCGTGCTACGTACAAACTTGCTCTCTATGTGTTTTCGTGTGAATTTATTTATGGTTTTGTAAATATAACAATTTTGATGAGTTTATTGTTTATTAGTTTTTGTAGTTGTTTTTTCTTTTCAAATTTTGTTTTAATTATACATTATTTGAAAATGGGTGTATAGGTTTAAATTATGTGTTTTTATTATTTTTCATTTGATATTTGGCATTAAATTGTAATGGGCTTTTAATATTCATTTTTCTAGGTTATATATTCTTAGCATAACATGAAAACTCACATTATCAAAAAAAAATACACACCAAACATGAATATAACGACATGACTCTTTGCATGCTCGCAATTACTCATGTCGAACAATTAAGGCTCCAATCACACGATTTTAACTCTAAAATTTGTGTCATGATTACTACACAATTATTCTATATGAAATATAAACAGAAATCAAATAAGCTCATAAGCCCAAAGATAAGCTCAAACAAACACCCCCAACAAATATCGTGATCTGTGAAAGTTTTATCTAGGCAAACACAGTTCAATGTAATTCCCGTACACATTCTATATACGCCCCTAAACAGATAAGCATTTCCATTAAATCGTCGATTAACGACAGCTCTAAGTACATACCAATCTATTAACGACAACCCAAGTATATAATGATCTGAATTGTGGTTGCAGCCTTGGGGACGGGCGAGCTTCAAGTGTATTCTTTGTTATAATTTACTATTGTGAATTGATTTAGTTATACTTATGTCATTAAACTAAAATAAATAAGGAACATGCGACAAATAAACAATGTAACTATGTTTTATTAATAGATAAGAACACTATTCGTGTAATTTTCTTATATGAATGTCTTACTGAATTTTTAGCGATTGTTTGTGTTTGTTTTTAAGTTTGCACCATACACATACATTGTTTCTTAAACTCGAGTATGTTCAAGGTTGATTGAATTAGCATTTAAAAGAGTGAGAAAGCATATTACGAAAAAGGAGTATAGTAGTGTTCTAATTGGTGATGTTTTGTTTACACATTCTGACAAATAAAAAAGAGATTATTTGTTATGAAGCCCAACTGAATTTCACCTGAGTTCCTACATTTTATCTAACTTTAGAACTAATAATATAATATGTAATTTAGAAATGAGATGGATTGGAAAAAATGGCTTCATGATTCTATAAGATGTAGTAGTCAAAAGTAATCTAGACATGTGAATGCCTGCAAGTAATAGTGTTGATACAAAAGTTGGGCGTTCCTTGTTTGGGGCTCCGGCTCTCGTACCAATTGCTGATTGTTGCTTGAGACCTGCGCACTAAGAAACAGAAAACACCGTTAGGCTTATCGTGGGATTGTCTCCCACGATTATCCTCCGGCGTGAGAGTAAGTAATCGGTTTAGGGTTAAAGAAGAGTTAGGGTTTAGATCGTACCTTTAACGAGGGATAGGATTCCCTTTATATACACACGGAATCCTTGTTGGTTCCGTGTTCCCCAACCTTCGGCGTATCCCGCCTAAGTCGGTTGGGGAATGATTATCTCCATAATTAGGAGATATCCGATATCGTGTTACGTAAATAACCTTGGGTTTGGGCCTTCGTGGGCCTGAACACTTATCAGCGTAGCCCAGTTCGTGTTGGGCTTATTAGTATTGGGCTTTGGTCGGGTTCGTGACCCGAATATAGACTATACGTCATCATGTCCCCCTAGTCTAGTATGCGCAGTGAAGGACTGCGGTCGCTAGACTAATAACAGCAGACAAAAAACTACGAAGCGTAGCCAAGAAGGCAAAAAAGATACCCGCCAATACATTGTATCTAGACATAGTAATGGAGGCCTCGTAAATCGGGGAAAAGTAACTGCAGCAGCGTCCCATCAAACGATCTCAGCCACACAGTCAGTGTTAGTGGAGTCCACGTGTCACTCATCGCGTGGATGAGAAAAAGTATATAACCCGTCACTTCATTTTCACCTTGTGTCGCTCAGTAAAAAGAAAACTCAATCCGCCATTTTCAAGAAACCTTGCATTTGCAATCCAGAAAACCATCTATTGCAAAGGTAGCCGCGCGTGCGCATTAGGAAAAACAACACCATGGTTAAACAGTTATCTGACTTCACTTCCGATATCACCGAGAGTGAATTGTTAGAGTTCACCTCGGATTACTTTATACCACTGGACGTGCATCCTGTGGTTCCGGGTGCGCGGGCATCTATTGCGGATTTCCCCGAAGGGAAAATAGGAGTATACACACGTTTTTTCGAATTCGTCAATCAACGTGTGCCCATATCCCGATTTCTGTGTGACGTTTTAAATTATTACGAGTTGCACCTATCCATGTTGCACTGCATCGGTGCGGCTAAAATTACCAATTTTGAGGTGAACTGCCGTTTACTGGCGGTAAACCCAACCATCCACCTATTCCGCGCATTTTATCATACGACATGGTCACATGGGTGGGTGTCATTTGCTAAGCGCGCTGATATACTTCAGTGTTATACTGAGAAACTAGACGCGCTTAGAAATTGGAGGGAGTCATTTTTCTGGGTAGACGACACATGCTTTCCATGGCAGTATAATTTTTATACCCGGGGTACGTTGCTGAGGGATGAGTGCCCTTTGCCTGGATCATATGTCGCTGAGGATGCGGAACTGATAAACGCTAACCGCATCCCCATTAATTCCTATCGTGAGGAATTTTTGGTGCATATGGGCATTAGCCATAATTATTTTGGTATGCCGGATGAGATGCCAATCTTCTTAGGCACCAATGGCCAGGGTGGGTACTCGTTCTTCCGCACTCCCTTATGTAATTAATGTAAGAGCATTCTGTCCTTTTTCGCGCATTATATAACCTGTGTTATTTGTTGTCTTCTGTTGCGCATAGATGGATCTTTTCACCGTTGTACACCTAGCGAAACCTGTTGAGGTGAATGTAGGTACGCGGCCGCTGAAAGAAGGGGAAGAACCTATACTGGATGCCACCGCGGGGCGTACCCTGGAGATGAATCTAGGAGAAGCAGGGACTAGCTCTTCGGTCACAGTGGAAGCGACGCCGCTCCAAAGCGTGCCATCTCCCGTAGCGCAGCCACCACCTGTAGCAGTGGCGCAGCCTATGGAAGAAGAAGAAGAACAAGAATCTGGGCTAAAACGCAAGAGGTCGTTCGGAGAGGATGGCGCGAGCTTATCAAGGAAAAAGCGCTCTGTGAGCCTTACTGTGGAATCATCCGCGAGTGACGCTGCGTCATCTTACCCATCGGCTGATAGCTCTGGCCCACAGTACGTAATGTCGCCAATATATATATTATTTTTTATTTTTTTTACGCACCCACGGTTTATATGAGCAACTAATAATTCTATGTCCGTGTATGTAGGTTTGAACAGACTGTGGAGTCGCCGCCCCCTAAAAGTCCTGTGCGCACCGAATCCTCTGAACCGAAGAAGCAGGACGCGGAACCAATGGATCATGAGAAAGCACCAATGGAACAACTTATTGAGGAGTTGAGTGTGGCCGCAGCGCACCAGGCAGCATTAACTGCGCAGCTAAGGGCTAGTTACACCGGGGAAAGTTCCCAGAATGTGCAGAAGAATAAACATATTGCTCAATTGGAGGCCCAGTTGGCCAGTGCCAAGATGGAAGCAGATGCTATGAGCACGTATGCCCAGAGACTGGCTGATGAAAAAATGTTGTTGCTGAGCCAAATAAGTCAGGAGCGTACCACAGCAGTAGAGTACAAAGCTTCCTCTATGTGGGCACTAAAATACCTTGAAAAGGGCAAGGATGAATTAACCTCGCAACTGGAAAAATTTGGCACTACCGTGCATGATGCTTTGGAAGTGCAGGAGGTGAAACTTCGTAAGCTCAGCCTGGAATATGACGAGGAGTTATATCCTCAACTTCTTTCAACAATCGCAAAACGCAGGTGGTTGATTGGGCATGGTTTGCGACTTGCCGCGCTTGGTACTCTGGAGTCCCCAGAAGTTGTGGATGCCTTTGGGGCAGTGGTTCAATGCGCCTTAGCACGGGGTAAGTCAGAAGCGATTGAGGAGCTCCATAGGGCAGAGTTATTGAAGGTATCCATTGATAAAGTACCAAGCTATAATGCGCGAGCGTATGATGAACTGGTAGCTTCCATGGAGAAGATGAAGTCAGTGGAGCTGCCCATGATTTCTGCGTTAGAGCGTGATCAGGATCTCCCAATAGGGGTCATTATGGAGGGATTGACCTTAGCTCGGCATCTTGGTGAAGAGGCCGTTGCGCAGCCAGACCATTTTCTTAAGCCTGATGTATCTCAACTTCACGTGCCTGTATTTGCGCGCCCCAAGGATATCTTGAATCCTTTTGCGTTGGAGAAGGAAGTGCCCTTGAAGCAAGTTCTGGAAGCGCATGCTACAAGACTTGCCAAGAAAGAAGGGATTAAGGGTAAGGCTGTCCTTTGTGGCATGGGCGCGGCACACCTCCCCAGGTCTGATGGGATACCAGTTAGTGTTGCCACCGTGTCGCGCCAAGATTCCGAACTCCTGAAGAGGCTGAGTGAGGTTAAAGATGCAGCCAACCGCGTGGGTAGCTCATCTCTGGAGTGGTGTAATATTTGGTAGGTTTGTACGTTGTAAAGTAACAATCCTTTTGTAATAACTCGTAGTTATTAATAAAATCTTCTTTTGTTAAGTTCGTATGGATATTGTTGCAACTTGTAATGTACGTACTTGTCTGTTTGTCTTTGCCTAAAAGGCATATGTACTGTCTAAGAGTCAGATGTATATATAAGTGCGAATAAGAAATTCATAGTCATGTATGAGGATCATAGTATACTTAAGAAATAATTTCTGAGTACTTTTTATCATAGTCGTGTATGTTATGATATGCAGCGTACTGTAAATATCACATTGAGGAAGCAAGCGTCTTGGTTCCAAAGTTGTTAAACGTGCACATGTGCGTTGTTGCGCATCCATCGTGGGATGCGCACAAAACTTATTCCAATGTCTTGAGAACAAGGTGTTTAACAAGGATACGTGACCCAGTGTTGATGGGTTTGCAACCCTCTTACTCAACAAGTTGTTTAGTAGGTTAACTTATCCTTTTACCATCGTGGGTGTATTTTAGTGCATGCGCGCCATGTAGGCAAGAGATAAAAAATGTTAAGACATAAAGTATATGGAAATAACAAATTAAATGTGTCGCGGAATTAGCTAGAAACCGCGACGTGTTATTAATACTTGCAAGTTTGAAAGAAAATAAATAAGACACATGCCTAAGTAAAAATAAATAAATACACAGGTCTTTTATTGGGCAGTTCAATAAAGTGCAGGAGCGTCTGTGCGCTGGGCCGTAGCCATTCCTACAGGTAGCACCTCTTAAGGTTGCAGATGTTCCATGTGCGATGCAGTTCACGACCATCCAAGCCTCGTAGCTTGTATGCACCTGTTCCTAACGCTTCAGTAACCTCATAGGGTCCTTCCCACTTTGGTCCAAGCTTACCTGTATCTTCTGCGTGGCTCGCATCATTGGCGCGGTAAACGAAGTCACCTGGTCTGAATGAAACACTTCACACTTTAGCGTCGTAGTATCCCTTCATCCTTGACTTTGATTTTGCTTCGCATATTGCTGCGCGCTCGCGCCTTTCTTCGAGCAAGTCTAAGTCAATACGCCGCTCGTCATCGCTGGTCGCCACATTGATTTCAGCAGTGCGAATAGTTGGCATTCCAATCTCGGCTGGTATGACGGCTTAAGTCCCATAGACTAAAGAGAAGGGGGTGTCCCCTGTGCTGGTTTTGATTGAAGTGCGATGTGCCCACAGAACATGCGATAGTTCTTCCACCCACCTTCCTTTGTGCTTATCCAAGCGTGCCTTGATTCCTTCACCTAAGCTTCGGTTCGCACGTACCACTAAGCCATTGGTTTGTGGGTGTTTAACTGACGCGAAGTGCTGTGCGATTTTCAACTTCTCGCACCAGTCTTTGAAAGGATTGTCGCAGAATTGTTTCCCGTTGTCCGAGATGATTTCCCCAGGCAGCCCGAAGCGGCATACAATATTTTCCCAGACAAAGCGTTTTACCTGGTTGCCAGTAATTGTCACTACTGCCTTCGCTTCAATCCACTTAGTGAAGTAGTCTATAGCGACTATGAGGAACTTTAATCCCCCTGCGGCAACAGGGAAAGGGCCTGCAATGTCGATACCCCACTTGTAGAATGGCCACGGTGCTGTAATTGGTGTTAGCTCGTGCTGTGGTTGGCGCGGGACGGGTCTATGAACTTGGCAATCGTTGCACTTCCTTATTAAGTCACGCGCATCGCGGTGCATGGTTGGCCAGTAGTATCCTGACCTCAAGGCGCGAGCCACCACGGACCGTGGTCCTGAGTGCATGCTGCACGAACCTTCGTGGATTTCTCGCAGTACGTAATTTGCTTGTAGGGGGCCAACGCAGCGGAGCCATGGTTGCAGGAAGGAGCGTCAGTACAGTATGTTGTCTCGAAGTTCGAACCTCGGTGCTATGCGTCGTATCCTGCGAGCTTCTTTCTGCTCTTGGGGTAACGCTCTTTTGCTCAGGAATTCCGTTATCGGTGTCATCCATGTAGGCCCTTCCTCTTCTATTATCGTGGATACTTCCATCTCTGAGATTGATTTGCTTTTCAGCGTTTCCACCAGCACTTGTTTTGATAGGTGTGCAAAGCTTGTCGAGGCGATCTTGCTCAGTGCATCTGCCTTTCGGTTTTCCCCTCTAGGAACTTGCTTGATGGTGAACCTGTCAAAGCCTTTGATTAGTATCTTGGTCTTGTCGAGATACTGAATCATATTTTCCTCTTTAGCCACGTACTCGCCCAACACGTGGTTGGCTACCAGTCGGGAACCCGACCAAAGCCCAATACTAATAAGCCCAACACGAATTGGGCTACGCTGATAAGTGTTCAGGCCAACGAAGGCCCAAACCCAAGGTTATTTACGTAACACGATATCGGATATCTCCTAATTATGGAGATAATCATTCCCCAACCGACTTAGGCGGGATACGCCGAAGGTTGGGGAACACGGAACCAACAAGGATTCCGTGTGTATATAAAGGGAATCCTATCCCTCGTTAAAGGTACGATCTAAACCCTAAACCGATTACTTACTCTCACGCCGGAGGATAATCGTGGGAGACAATCCCACGATAAGCCTAACGGTGTTTTCTGTTTCTTAGTGCGCAGGTCTCAAGCAACAATCAGCAATTGGTACGAGAGCCGGAGCCCCAAATAAGGAATGCCCAACTTTTGTATCAACAAATAGTAAAAGCTCATTTTTAGTATGCTCCTGAAATAATTTTGCGAAAAATGGTCTCGTTAAGTAAGAATAAGTATTATCAGTTTATCACAAATTGATTCCAAGAAACTTCTTTTTTTGGTACAGCTCGAAGAGACAAAAAATTATTAGTGCGTTTGTTTTAGTTCTTGCTGCAACATGTGGCTTTATTCCGGCTATTTGTTGTAGTGGTTCTGGATTTAAAGTCATTAGATGTGTGATTGTTGAGGCTCCCAACTGCTATATAATAGAATGCAAGATAGTATAGTTATATGATTAGCTCGATTAGAGAATGAATCAATAGAATAAAGTAAAAGTTTTATAGCCTATTAAGAATATAAGTACCTTGTATAACTGTTGGCGAGTTTGAGGTCATCGTACTCGCAACATATGACCTTAAAAGGAACAATTAGGTTGAAATGTTCGAATAATTCTTAATACCTTCTAAAATGATCATTGTTAAAATAAACGTGTTGCACCCTACTTAAGTAGCAAATAGAGGTTTCACTAAGCGTGTGGCATCCTACATAAGTAAGAGGTTGTTTTCACTAAACATGTTGCATCGAATAAACTTTTGCAGTAATTGAAATTTCTTATTTACCACCAAATAAGCAGATACGAAGAAGCATTTAAATAAAGCCATCTGAGGCGGGCTACTCTTATATGTTTATTTAACACATATAAAGCCATCTATTCAGGTCCACGCAATGGCGGGAGGCAGTAAACTAAGTATGCAAATGAATATATGTTTTTTCTAATCTAACTTATGTTCTGATTTTTTGATAGCTCTCATTGCAGCAGCTTAAGAAATCAAGTTTTATACCTTTATATGAAGAATATGTTATGCTGGTTATGTACATGTGTAAATTGGGTTTCAAATGATCGAGTTCGACTTAATATGCTCTAATTAACTCTGGATAACTTAGGTTAGGCCATGACATGACCATCTTAGGCCCTGTGGAAAACTAGAAGGGGGGTTGAATAGTTTTACTAAAACTTCGTTTTAAACTATTTAGATCGACTTATGTCAATCTATTTGTTATGCATGTTGGATAATGATGGATAAGCATATAAGTAGGTAATGAAAAGATAAAGAGTAAGGAAGCACAAAACCACGACACAAGTATTTATAGTGGTTCGGCTACAAGGACACCTTCCTTGCCATACCCCACTCCCTGAGTACCCCACTCGAGAGTTTGTAAGCACTACACAACACAAACTCCTTAATGTGGCGGAAAAGCCTTCACAACGTCGCCTACTCTTTATCCGGTACTAGGCTAGACATCGAGTTCTTCCACGAGATAGAGCCACAACTATCAGAACGTCGCCTACACATTATCCGGTACAAGGCTAGATACCGAGTTCCATTAAAAAGGAGGAACTACTACCCAACACTACACCACAACAAGAATACCCCAAAGGAGACACACTCCTTATTACAACACCATAAGGATGTCAATATCCTTTAACCCAAATTATCTATCCTGTACATCGATGCACCATATCGAATGCACACCCTTGGCACCTTTCACTAATGCCTTCGACACGACCCTTAGGCACCTTTCACTAATGTCTTCAACACAACACTTCTGTGGAGGAAGAAAAGAACTATCAACAAGATACAATTTCGTTGTCTTTATGAAGACGACGCTTAGCAACTCATGACCTTGAGCTTGCACGTCTTCAAGAGGTGGTGGTATTGCCTTTAAGAGGAACCTAGAGAATCACACAAACATAAAACTACATAGAATGATCCTTTGGATCAGAGGTTAGATACTGAGAGAGAGTATATATAAAAGTGGTAGTGAGCAAGAGAGAAATGGCTCACTTATAGACAAAATTGTCTACTGTCCCACGGTTCCCACGGATCCCTCCCTAGAGGGATTCGGCTAGTGCAATCCTTGGGATCCGGCTGCTGGGTCAGCTAAGTCCGGATTTCGGGTTGCAAACTGGGTTATGGGTTATGAACCATGGGTTATGGGTAATGAATTATGGATACCCAACAAGATGCAATGTACCTAGACAATGGGTCATGGATCTTTGGTCATGGGTCATGGACTTTGGGTCATGGATCATGGATAATACCCAACATGACTTCATGCATGATGTCATGCAATGGGTCATAGGTTATGGATCAAGCTCCATGGGTATGGGTTATAGATTTTGGTTTTTACCCAACAACATTCATTGTACCTAGTCAATGGATCATGGGTTATGGGTCATTGGTCATGGACTTTGGTTTTTACCTATTACATTACCCATTACAATATGTACAAAGTATAAGTACATTTCCATATTATGTAAACACTAGTTGTTATACATATGCATTTCTATAAGATGTAAACAATATACTTGTTTAGTGTTTATATGAAGATGTCTTATTTACTAAACATGTTTTGATATGATTTAATATGTTTAGTACAAGTGTGTTAGTAAATATTGGCTCAAACCTTTTACTTATTTTATTTGTTTCGTTAAAATGACTTTACGTTTGTTATCGACAAAACATTAGAAGGTCGTAAAATATAAATAAACATTTTTATGGTTTATTTGTATTAACAATCTCACCCTTTTTGTTGGTGACAAAACATAAGATTATTTTAAGAAAAAAATAAAATTCGTAAAAATTTGAATTGGAGTTTTTACTCTCTTCTCCCTTTTTTTGTCAAAACAAAAAGAGCGTCGAAAAGAAACTAACACATTGTTTTGAGTAAAGCGTGTTAAAATTAATAATATGAAAAATAGAGAGTAAGAGAGAAGGATTCTCGTCTTAGCTCCCCCTTACGGATGCTTCCCTTTGTTGAGGGCGTCAAGTAATTAGGAAGTCTAAGCGAGTGTGTTGCAATTATGTTTGCAAATGGTTTCGTTTTTTACGAAATGCTCCCCCTTGACGAGTGCTTCTTTTTTAGGAGGACGTCAAGTAGTATAGAAAACCTAAGTGAAAGTATTACAAGCGTTTTTGCAATTGCTTTGCTTTGACGAAAACTCCCCCTTGTTGAGGGTGTCAAAGTCTTCATGTATATTTTGAAAATCTACAAAACAAAGGTTAGAAAACAAGTATATGGTGCATAATTTTCTGCAAATGAGATTCATATTAGTGATAAAATGAGCTTTTGTTGCACGGATCCTTCCTGTGAGGGATCCGTCTAGGCAAAAATGAGGGAACCATGTACCTGCATTCTTATGACAGCAATGTGGATGTAAAATGTGATGTCAACATAAAAAATAGTTATGTATCATAGCACCAAACATATTCTCATGACCATATAGCATACAACATGTAATTTCATTCAATAAAACACGAGAAAAGATATACATATCTCTAAAACTAAGAGAATGACATAAGCATGTAGTACATTTTCTAATAATTCTAAGATGTGCCAAAAACTAATAAAGAGCACCAATGTGCTTGTATTCCTAAGTTCTAAGGACGAGTAGATTTGTTGATTTGGTCAAATCGTTCAAGGAGATGATTAAACATGAAATGCAACTCATTTCGTACTTCTTGAACTAACCCTTGGGTATGTTGACAATTAGAGCAATTATTGTCATGAGTAGGAGATGGAGGCATTGGAGATGGAATGTTTTGAGGTGAAATGCCGGGTGAGCGGGAAGGAGGTTCCACAAAGGATGTTGGGATTTGTGGAGGTGAGTTGAGTGACGTAGGAAGGGGTTCAACTAAGAATGAAGGTGATGATGTATGGGTTGGTGGTGGAGATAGGAAGTCATCCATATGGTTAGGTCTTTGGGATTGGTGATTCCTTGTTCCTAGAGATGAACAATTTGATGGTGAATAAGAAGTCTTCGGTGGTGAGTCTTATAAAGAGTAAAGGTTTAGATGCGAAAGAGGTGTGGTAAAGGAGTGTTGTCTAGGTTCTAGAAATGATGGATTAGGAGTTTTAGTCGAGCTAGGTGTGTTTGGTTTAGAGGGTATGGTAGTGTTTGGTGAAGGTCTTTCTATCCCAAAAGGTCGAATACTAATTATAGCGGTTCTTCTAGCTTTGGTTGGTTGAGTTTGTTGAGGAGGAATTCTAGTATTTGAAGCCTTGACGGGTGATGACTCGGTTGAGGAAATCTCATGAACGACATGAGCATTTTTCTTAGAGGAACCTTTGGTTGATGAGGTTGTGCTAGATGCTTTAGTCATAGTGAAAAGGAAGATGTAATGGGTGTCTTAGCTACTGAATTTGAATGGTGGTTTGAATGATGGTTTGGGGGCATAAGCACACTTGGTTTATAAAGGATGAGATTAGGTTAGTGAATTAAATTTTAGACCACTAAGATTTTTGGCATGCACTAAGGCCAACTATAGTGTTTTTCTATCCTAGGGAGTCATTTAAGGCAAGGTAAAGTGTTTAGATTACCAAAGAGAGTTTGAAATTGATGAGTAGAGTGAACTTAAGCTGTTTTGTAGACCCGGTTCCCACGTATCCCTAGCTTTGGGGATCCGTCTAGTTAAAAACCGAGGATCCGTCTTCAGACAGTAATGAAATGGAGTGATGATGTTCTATCAAGATATAGTACCTATATATCTTGAGTGTTTAAGTTCCCTAAGGTGTCTTAAATGGTATAGGACTTAAATATTCAACCATAATGAGTGAGGATATCTAATGATGGTTTTTGATAAGAAAATGGAGTTTTTATGTATGCACATGAGTGCGTAAGCATGATACTAAGATTTTGAGGGTGTCAAATGATGTCAAATGATCCTAGAGATCAGATGGTAACTCAATGAAAATTTGAAAAATTCCTTAAAAATCATAAGAAATGAAAAACTAGTTTTTAGCCTATTTTGAGGTAAAGATGACTAAAATCAATTTGCTAAAATTGAGAGAAATATCAAACTATGTGTTTTGAGATGAGATAAACAATGTGTAAGCATTAGAGCGGAAAAATGGTGAGTCATGAAGAAATGATAAATCAAAAACATCTTGAATGTGATCTAAAATCATTTATGAGTGAATGTGGGATCAACTGAGCTTAAGGATAGGTAAAGTGATCCGAATGTAACATGTTTAACTAGTCTAATAAGGTCTGGAAGGTTAAATTGATGTGAAAGTGTAGGATTTCCATATCTGTCCACCCGGATCCCACAGATCCTTCACTTGAGGGATCCGGCTAGTTATAGCCCAGGGATCCGGCATCTAGGACCAATTCATTCACAGAATGCGTGCAAAGTTTTGCACTGCTTATCGAATTTCAAACCTATTCATTTCTACATCAAGCAATCATGTATGTAAGTAAAGCATAGCAAGCATGGCATGTAAAAGTGACATATAGGCATGCAACTAGAAGGAAGACCGACTTTTTGATATTATATCAAATAGTCGTAAAATTCCTATTAGGATTTCCTAGGTTAGAGTGTCTTTGTTTTTTGCCATACCATCTACTACTACTAAGTTCTAAGATAAAGAAATATTGTTTAAGATATTTACAGCACATTGTTTGAATTAAGGTCCTCGACCTTATCTCCTATTCTCTCAAACTTCTCTTCCAAAACCCCACAAACTTCACCATCAAACCCTTCAAGCTTCCATCTTACTTCTTCTTCTTCCCCATTAGAAAGTTGGCAAGACATTTAAACATCCCCTTCGTTTGTTGGAACTCTTGAGATGGGCTTGGGATGACCGATAATTTCTCAATGTAAGCCACGGGGTCAAGATGGTAGTTGCCTATAGGGTTGATTCCTTATCCGTCCCTTTCTTCGGATGAGTCCATCGGTGGATGAGGTCTTTTACCTTCAACCATGAACCTCGTTGTCTTCTCATCGGATGAGGGTACCATGACTTTGTTGCAGAAGAAGTGGTCATCAGTATAAGGAGATGGTTCTAGGGCAAAGACAAAGTTAGCCAAGCGTGTGAGGAGCATAGCATAAGGTAGCATCATCTTGTCCGTTTTTGAAACACTTGCCATCCGCTTGATTATGTAGTAGGCGAGGTTGAAAGGAGTTGAGTTGACAAGGCAATAGATCATGTAAACTGGACATGCGTTGGGATGATCCTTATTTCCAACCAAGCAAAGGAAATTCTCCCTAAGAACTTGTTCCCATTTCTTGTATAGAGGGAACATCTTCGAAAGTTCCATTTGGAAGGGATCCCGATCGATGACCTTTGATTTTCTAGTTACCCGAGATGGGGAGGCTCTTGGAATAAAAATGGTATCTCTCACCGTAGCCGGTTCCGGGAGGGGTGTGAAATAGATCTCATGCTCATCGACCATGTCATGAAGGTTGGCTAGTGACCATTCATTGGAATATAAGCATACTCCATGGTCAGGGATATGAAGTATCCGAGCAAACTCAACAAGTGTCAAGGTATAGTTGTGTTCATTGATGATGAAGGCAATTGAGCTGGTTCCGTCCTCATTCTTTATGATCCTAATGCTCTTGTAGAACTCAAGAACAAATACGGGGCATATTTGTTTGTTGATGTTTAGAAGACATTGAAAGTTGATTCCCGTAAAGACCTCGGGAATGTCGGTATTGTTGAGAAAGGATGGTTCGACTACACGACCTTCATGGAACAACCTCGTTTATAGCATTTTGAAAGACTTTCGGTCTTCGGGGCTAAGACATTCCTTTCGATGGTACATTGGTATGTAGTGAGCCGTATCTTGGTAGTCTTGTTGCCTAGAGCTTGGCATGATTGATCCTAAACACCAAAACCACAGTGTGGTGTTAATTATGTGAATAGTTCCTTATTGAGGTTCATCACAATTTTTTCTCAACACATCTCTTTTGAATCCAATATGAGTTCTAATTTGTATTAACAATGTTTATTATTCGATTAGTTTATCTTAGAAAATAATGTGATAGCAAATTGTGATAAACCCACTTGAACCAAAGTTCTCAAGATGAAAAATTGTGCTACTAGGAACTATAGAATGGAAATTACAATGTAGTGAAGATAATACTTACACAAGTGATTGCTTTCCTTGGAATGATAAGGAAGGATCTCCTATGAACAGTAATTTTGGGTTTATGTTCGTATGTGGAAGAGTAAAGTAGGAAGTAGAAGTCCACAGTGATCATCAAGCACGTATTCTGCATTATGATGTGCCGGTTCCCACGGATCCCTTGAAAAAGGGATCCGGCTAGTTTAAGCGCGGGGATCCGGCAGTTCAGCAGAAAAACAGTTAAGTGAGTTTGATAATTTTGACACGGGAGTTTTTATTTTTGAATTTTGTCAATGGTCTTGCTCCATAACTTAGGGTTTGTTTTAGGTTCAAGGTTTTGACGAGTTTTCGTGTTTACAAATCCTTTTTAACGAGTTTCCCTTTTTACGAGTAAGTCAAAAGTTGGGAAGTTAAGAATCATGACAAAATACTATTTTATCATGATATGGAAAGTTTCACATGGAAACAATTGACATAGATTACTAATGTAATGCCAATATCCTCATGTGAGAAAAACTTTTGATTAGCAAAGTTATCCTTACGAGGTAAAAATGTATAATGACTAGTTTGTAGTTTTGTCTATAGAAATCAACCAAGAATACTATTCTTGATGATGTGTTTAATATAAAGAACAACCTTTTGGAGAGTTGTGATATTAGAGTATAAGCATTAAGTCTACGAATATAATTAGGAAGCATATATTATTAATTTATCTACAAATAATTAGTATTATAAATAGAAGAACATACCTTTACTATATATTCTTTTTATGATTTTTAAAAATTATAGACGCAAAATTCTTCATGATCTTTTAAAATACCTAATTGTATTTGTAAAACCAAATAGTTAACTAATTAGGATTCTTCTTTGGGTGTTGACTTCATTTTTCTTCAGATGGAGCGAAGTCATTAAGACGAATCCTAGCATGAAGAATTCTCAAAAGAAAATGTTAGAATGATCTATCACTATCTAACATTTAAAGTATAATGGTTTCTAAAACATGACTTTTTGTTTTAAGAAATTTCCTTCTTTGTATTTTTCAAATATACACGGATCGTATCATGTTTTTAAAGTACAATATACTCTAAGAAACTTGGTAACGAAGTTCTGATACCAATTGTGGAAAACTAGAAGGGGGTTGAATAGTTTTACCGATTAAAACTTCGTTTTAAACTATTTAGATCGACTTATGTCAATCTATTTGTTATGCATGTTGGATAATGATAGATAAGCATATAAGTAGGTAATGCAAAGATAAAGAGTAAGGAAACACAAAACCACGATACGAGTATTTATAGTGGTTCGGCTACAAGGACACCTTCCTTGCCATACTCCACGCCCTGAGTACCCCACTCGAGAGTTTGTAAGCAATACACAACACAAGCTCCTTAGTGTGGCGGAGAAGCCTTCACAATGTCGCATACTCTTTATCTGGTACTAGGCTAGACACCGAGTTCTTCCACGAGGTAGAACCACACATATCACAACGTCGCCTACACTTTATCTGGTACAAGGCTAGATACCGAGTTCCAATATAAAGGAGGAACTACTACCCAACACTACACCACAACACGACTACCCCAAAGAAGACACACTCCTTATTACAACACCATAAGGATATCAATATCCTTTAACCCAAACTACCTATCTTGGACATCGATGCACTATATCGAATGTACACCCTTGGCACCTTTCATTAATGCCTTCGACACAACCCGTCAGCACTTTTCACTAATGCCTTCAACACAACACTTCTATGGAGGGAGAAAAAAACTATCAACAAGATACACTTCGGTGGTCATGATGATGACGAAGCTTAGCAACTCGTGACCTTGAGCTTACACGTCTTTAAAAGGTGGTGATCTCGCCTTTAAGAGGAACCTAGAGAATCACACAAACATAAAACTACATAGAATGATCCTTTGGATCAGAGGTTAGAGATGTTACAATACTAAGAGAGAGAATATGTAAAAGTGGTAGTGAGCAAGAGAGAAATGGCTCACTATTTATAGAAAAATTTGTCTACTGTCCCACGGTTCCCACGGATCCTTCCTCAGAGGGATCCGGCTAGTGCAATCCTTGGAATCCAGCTGCTGGGTCAGCTAAGTCCGGATTTCAGGTTGCAAACCGGGTTATGGGTTATGAGTTTATGAACCATGGGTTATGGGTAATGAATTATAGATACCCAACAAGATGCAATGTACCTAGACAACGAGTCATGGATCTTGGGTCATGGGTCATGGACTTTGGGTCATTGATCATGGATAATACCCAACATGACTTCATGCATGATGTCATGCAATGGGTCATGGGTTATGGATCAAGCTCCATGGGTATGGGTAATGGACTTTAGTTTTACCCAACAACATTCATTGTACCTATTCAATGGATCATGGGTTATGGGTCATTGGTCATGGAATTTGGTTTTTACCCATTACAATATGTACAAAGTATAAGTACATTTCCATATTATGTAAACACTAGTTGTTATACATATGCATTTCTATAAGATGTAAACAATATTACTTGTTTAGTGTTTATATGAAGATTTCTTATTTACTAAACATGTTTTGATATGATTTAATATGTTTAGTATAAGTGTGTTAGTAAACTATCGGCTCAAACCTTTTACGTATTTTATTTGTTTCGTTAAAATATAAATAAATGTTTTTATGGTTTATTTGTATTAACAGGCCCGTTACCTGACCCGCTGTGCCTCACTCCACCATCTTTCAAAGTGATACTCTTCTTCAAACCTAACATGCTCGACGTGGGTAAACTTTCGCTGCTTTTACACATCAAAAGAAGCCAATATTAGTATGACACCTAATGAGAAAAATTAGCAACGTAGAGATTTTAGTAATATCAAAATACTTTTTGCTGTGTTCCACTCTGATTCATGTTCCATACCAATTTATGTACTGACCTAAAATATTTTCTACACATCCAAACAGCCCTACCAAATACTGAGATAATGGGAAACAAATTACGCCTGCATCTTGTTAAATAAAACTTTACTTAACTAAGGTGTAAGATAAATAATTTTGCTGTAAAGTCATACTTTCCACATTAAAGGGGTGATGGGATAACCTCCAACTTATGTTCTGATTTATTGATATTTCTCATTGCAGCAGCTTAAGAAAACAGGTTTTATACCTTTATATGAAGAATATATTATGCTGGTTACGTACCCGTGTAAATTGGGTTTCAAATAATCGAGTTTAGACTTAATATGCTCTAATTAACTCTGGATAACTTAGGTTAGGCCCTGAAATGACCCTCTTTGACCCGTTATCTGACCCGCTGTGCCTCACTCCACCATCTTTCAAAACGATACTCTTCTTCAAACCTAACATGCGCGACGTGGGTAAACTTTCGCTGCTTTTACACATAAAAAGAAGCCAGTATTAGTATGACACCTAATAAGAAAAATCAGTAACGTAGAGATTTTAGTGATATCAAAGTACTTTTTTCTGTGTTCCACTCTGATTCCAGTTCCATACCAATTTCTGTACTGACCTAAAAACCTTACTACACATCCAAACAGCCATACAAAATACTGAGATAATGGGAAAAAAATTACGCATGCATCTTGTTAAATAAAATTGTACTTAACTAAGCAAAACCGTTATAATTAATAGATTTTACCTGCTTTTTTATTATAGGCTGCAATGGTCTTCCCGTATTTCTTTCTTCTTTTTTCAGGTTTGGCTTGATAAGGTACTTTATCCTATGTTTATATCGCCCAAAACAACAAAAGTAAATCTCTTAAAACTCTCAAATCGAAACTAATATTCTAATGTGCTTATTTTAAGTAGCTTATAATTGCTTATTTATAGGCAGAAGGTGAACAAATAAGTAACTTGAACGCCAACTTAAAAAGTTTGAAAAACAGTAACTTGATCAAGAGCTATTGGAACAACCTTAGTGCGTCCTCTCAACAAATTTTGGTATCAACTCATGGTGGTGGCTTCTGCCTCCCTTCCCCTTCTCCTACTGTTGTTGCATAAACCCGTAAAGAATACCAAAAAATGAATACCAAAATTACCTGGAATACAAATATCCTGCCTAGTCCCGTAACCCGAACGCTCCCGAAGCTCAAGTAAGGCATCTTCCCAACTCCTTCCCAAACACCCTTTATATTGCACCAACTTGCAAGGTGGTTGCGGTGTCAATCGTAAAAATGAACTCGTATAAACGCATAGGTTTCCAAAACAAATTTAAAGCATTAACTTAATTATTCCTACATAAATTTTCAACAAAATCATACATTTACAAAAAAATTAAAGCTTGATACAATTGCACACGCAGGTCAAACAAAAATAAATAAAAAATAAATATAGTGAAACCTGAGTCTCTCACTACCCCTTTTTTTAGGCAAAAAGCTTCAAGCTCCAAAAGCAGTTTCATTGGCAACCTCGGCTGCAGCCGTGAGGGTGTAGCAATGCCAGCTTTAACAAGTTTAGTGTGCTTAAGCCAACTGTTGAAGAAGTACTGCACCGGATTAGCACCAAACTGCAATTTTTCCACGTGAACACGTTATTTTAGTGTTCCAATAAACTAAATCAGTTTCATTGCAACTACTTTTCACATGATCAAATTCAAAAAGCAAAGATCCGTTTAGAATTCACATCCAATTTACCATAACCTTTACCTCAGTTTTAGGCTGATGGATTTCTTCTTCCTTAGCTGTTGATCTAGCCATTTTTTTGCACCTCAAATACGACAGTGGCTCCTACCACACAATAATAAAACTCAATATCAAAACCACTATTAAATAATTAACATATGTGTGACCTGTTTAGGAAAATTTCCGAACTATACATATGATATAACTTGTTCTCAAAGGTGTTAATATATGCAACAAATCAAACCCAAAACCCATAATAAAAACAATCTGATACAGCAGAATAATCGACTAACATGAAACGCAAATTACAGCATCTACTTTCAAAATCCAAAATAAAATCACAAAAGGCATAACCTTTAACAAATGTCCTTATCAGTTGCACGACGTAAAATAACACACCAATGCGCAAAAATACTTTCCTAATTATTAAAAAAAAAAATATTAGTTACTCTTTTAGAGTATAAATGCACTAAAACCCAATATCTTTAAGATTGGGATTTTTTTTTATCATTTGTATTTTTATCAACACTAACAAATGTCACAGTAATTACGTTATCAATAGTAAACTGCAAGGCCGCAACTAACCCTCAGCCTCCAATCCGCAACCGTCTAGTGTTTCACCATCACCACCATCTAAATCCACAACAAATAAAAGTAAGTGAATTACCAAAACAGACTTATGTCTCTCCTCATTTACAAATATGAACTGTTTATTTTCAGTTTACCAAAATGGCTTGGGACCACTAGCATTTATTTTATACTAGCTTATAGACCCGTGGAATCACGGGATTTTTTAAAGTTATTATTTATTAAGGAGTTAGGTTTGTGAAAAAGTAAGAAACAACAACGAACGTAAACATGTTGCATTATTTTTTTAAGGGAATAATTAGCAATAAGTAAGTGATTCGATAAACAATTGAGTTTGCAACTATTAAAATAATAAACGCCCATGCATCGTCTTCTCTAACTGGTAGATAGTCTTGAAGAACAAATGTATGTAGTCAACGTCAAACACTTGAGTAGTCCATTTTATTTCATGAACACCAAAAAAAGTCAAACTAAAAAAAATATTGATAAGAGCATATGTAAAATTAAAAATGGTATAAAGCATGTCATTTATATAATTGTACATACTTGTTGAACATTGATAATACACATTAAAGTACTCATTTGTAGACAACGTTTGTAATACTTTTTGAGATATTACCAGCTTCATTACAAATGACAACCTTAACATTTTTTGCTTTTGTAATACTTTTCTAGATATTTCGACTTGACCCGTGATAATAAACGTGTGAGGAAAATATTCTTAAAGTTTTCCTAAACACTTGATACATTAGTGAACAACATGACTTCTTAATATGAATATAAAAGTATCAAATGAAAACTAAAATCGTGCATGTGATATGTTACACAATGCATTTCAGATATAAATTACAATAACGTAATGTTAATCATGAATACATTACCTGACACACGTTGTAATAAACTGAATAAATAAGGTAAAAGGTTTTGGTAATTTATCTTCATACAATGAATATAAGTGATGATCAAGAACCGCAAATATTTTGCCGTTCCATAGCTACCCCACCTCAAGCTACCGGACACACAAGGCCTTTCTTTGACACGCTCAAAGGCTTGTTGAGAAATCACATTTCCCATAACATGTCGAGGTGGTAGAGCCTTGGCTACTCCATGACCATTAGTGTTCTCCAAATCCATCTCTACTTCCTGTCTATAGTCAATGATATGAGAATTTATAATACAATTCACAAACATAGTACATATTTTTTCTTAGCAAATAATCAATCATGTATTTTCCAACGTCCAATGATGCTAATATATGTGATAGATAGATGTAAATAAAAGACTACAATATTAGTCTAAAAGCAAAAGAGCTTTGATATAGCCTCCTACTAAATCCTCTTACAAATCTTCATATAAACACAACAATATTAAATAATTTTTCCCACTCATTCTCTCTATATCAAAACCGTCAGTTCTGCCACTTAGTAGGATCCTGTGAGTAGGCAGTTTTGTAAGAATATTTTATAGGAGGCTTTAGCATTTTTGAAAGCAAGATCATAAAACTCAAAGGCGACATGATTCCCCCAAGAAAGTAATATACTTCCACAAACATCAAATGTGGTGATAAAGTCAAAGAAGTAAAATAAATATAAAGTGAAAAGATTATTTATATAAATTGTAAATCATCACAAAAGTAATAAGCTTACCGTATACATGAAATGTTAAATGTAAGTTTTTTCGAATTCGATTATTCGAGGTATGATTTTAAGTGCACATATTTAACCAAACATACTTTAATAGAGCATCCGCTCTCGAGATGAGATATAGGAATGAAATGAAAACCATCAAACATCAACATATTGGACTCGTTTCACGTCAAGCTTTATTTAGGTGATACATGCAGTTCATATGTGGGTAAGTATACACATACAATAACAAAAAATATAGCCAATACACACATCTTACATACACATACTTGTTGATACAAAGACATGAATCCAGGATATTAGACAAAATTCATAAGTCAATTAGTTTGAAGATAGACCTTGGCTTTGATTCTGATAACCATTTTTGAAATACATGAAAATTTTGATACAACCTCAACCAAAGCATGTGGTTGTAAGTTAACGGATCACCACCACCCCTGTGCATTAGCAAGTAATAACCTAAGTCAGACAATTAAATACATGTACTTTTCATTGAATATTCTCACCATAACTCAATTGTTGTGCACATATATATCACACAAGTCACACAAAGATATATAGAACACAAAGAACTGGTGCAGTCTTCCTTACTTGAAAGTAATGCGAACAAAATGCTACTTGGCTGGAATATGTCACCCTCTAACATCATGCTTAGACCACTGACTTGTCCATTGAAAGCACCATGTGAAACATACACAAAAATATTCTGGAATCAAGAACAAAAAAATTAAGTGACAACCAAAAATTGAAAACAATTCGCATACTCAGAAAGTTTAAACAATTGAGAGAAGAAAAAAAAAACATGTGATGATGTGGAAGCATACTCATCCCATTAGAAAGTAAATGGGTTGAATTCGTCATTCAAGTGTAAGGATTTTAAAAAAGAAGTTATAAATTACATTCCCGATTTGGTAAAGCCGTCTATAAGAAACAATGTGTCTCAACAATAACCAAAGTCTCCCAAGCCTCTACATCTTTGCAAGTTAATTGAAAAATGATAAAAATATCAGAAAGAATTCATTTAAGCAAATAATTGGACAAACATTTATTTGTGTCCCATATATTTAACGACCAAAAACATGACTATAGGATATATAACTTTACCGATATCAGTAATGGAATTTAGTTCTAGCCTAGCAACTCGAAACAGTAGCCCATGAGCCCAACATATGTGTACCAAATCCGATCACCACAAACCAAGTAGTAAACAAACACATTGTCAAGTCAAAGATTAGCTATCCTTCAGTTTATTGTACCTCATTTTCTACAGCTGTAGCAAATAAATGGGATACATAATCAAAAGAGTAGCGGAAACATATGTGTACCAAATCCGATCACCACAAACCAAGTAGCAAACACACAGTTTCATTGAGTTATATACAATAAAGGGGTCAAATATGGGTAAGTTATCACAAATCCGATCACCACAAACCAACATATGTGTACCAAATCCGATCACCACAAACCAAGTAGTAAACAAACACATTGTCAAGTCAAAGATTAGCTATCCTTCAGTTTATTGTACCTCATTTTCTACAGCTGTAGCAAATAAATGGGATACATAATCAAAAGAGTACGTAGCGGAAACATATGTGTACTAAATCCGATCACCACAAACCAAGTAGCAAACACACAGTTCATTGAGTTATATACAATAAAGGGGTCAAATATGGGTAAGTTATCACAAATCCTATGAGAACTTCATAAAGTCAAAGAGAAAATGATCACATATAATGTTAGACTTATTTCAAATCTAAAAGGGAAGTATCCCACCAGTAGCTTACTTTACAGTTTATGCAAGTGCTTATTGTGTCTCATAAACATCACTCTCATACCTTTAATTTTAGCAGAAAGAGTCACTGTACAAGCTCTACATTTGCTGGCATACCATCACTGTTGTGAGACGATTCACCTGAATTTTAGACTATCCATATATGCGCACCATGATAGTGTCTAACATGTTGATTTAAAAGCACAATGAGCCATGATAAGCTACTTGCCTACTCAATAGTTACGTAGAATGCTAATGATAAGCATAAGTGCTTTAACTGATGAGAAATGGGCCAAAATATATAAAGATATCCACACACCATGGATGTAATCAAATCATGTTTCATAACAATTCGCTTTACTTGAACCAAATTTGACATACCCCAAATGTACTTAGTTTAAGATTTTCTTTTTTATTATGTACTCTAACCCCATATTAGTAATAAGATTATATATTTTGATATCTCTTACAAAGATGGAACCATATTGCTCACCCATGGTCTTAACAATGAGAGATTATGTAATCTAAATTCAAACTCTCTTTAACAATGTTTTATGTTACCATGGATATTTATTTAATGATACATGCATTGACGATAGGATAATTCCAAAAAAAACCATCTTAATCTCATTGGCTCCCTTTTTTGAGCTTCGTGTTACTACATGAAAAAATCAGTGACAATCTAATCTATATAAATCATTTAAAATTAAACCATTTGTAGATGAAATATTTTCATAGTAAGTTAGTAACAGCCTATAAGATCAGAAAAACCCTTGCACATCAATTTCATGACAATATATATATCAAGACATCACCACAAATTTCTCACTCTCGTCAATTTATTGGGTCACATTTTCTAAGATCTTACTATAGTGAATATTCTAAGGTTGATTTTGGGCCAAATTTAATATCAGTAACATTGATGTTACGATAAATACTATGTGAAAACTAATAAGTAGATTCTTTGTGAAAAGTCAATATCATTAACCATGTTTAATGTTCGAACAATAGCAAACCGAGGTATTTTGTCTTAGTAGAACTTGAGCTATAGGATATTGATCGTAGTGGGGGTTTCAAAAATACTCTCGGCTCTATGGTGGAGACAACCTTCCAAATAGTCATAAAATGGATGGTCCAGTTTTGATGTTCATGCTTTACTCCCTAATAACCTGAACAACATGTTAATTTTGTAAGTGTTTGGGTAATTCAAATCTTTCCCCAGAAGCAACAAAGCTACATTTGCAAATAAAAAACCGAATTTCATGAAAAGTAACATCGCAAAAAATAGAAGTACCTGGCTGGTGTAACGTATCATCAAGCATTTAACCCAAAGGTAACAGTACCCTTTTGTCAATCTGATTAACTAATTTGCTTACAACTAACCAATCTTTTTTTCATATCTGCAAAATGGAAGAGTTTTGTATGCATGAGTTCTCTCAAAAATATTAAAAAAAAATGTTATATTTCAATATTCTCACTTAAAAGTGAAAATTGTGCATTGGCACCCACGTTTCCTATACTACCAACATTATTGTAACCATCAAAGTTTACGATTCTTGCTTGTTTCGGCCCAATTTTAAAAACCATAATTACATAAAAATATATGTAAACAGTTTTATAAGCATATATATCAAAATGGTTATTGTAATTTAAACCGAATGAATACAATTAGACATATGAATCAAAGGTAAATGCCTATTGTATTGTTTTTATACTCGTACTTTTTAAGGTTTTTTGAATTGTAGTGCCGTGTTTAACAAAAAACATTAAGAGCAACTTATGCATAGAAAAAAAATCATTAAGTTTTTTGAATTGTAGTACCGTGTTTAACTAAAAAGAATCACTCAAAATTAACGTGAACCTCTTTTCTTTTTTTTGAACTTCATATTCATATATGCCATTTCGTCGACACTATATGTACGAAAAAAATAGTATGGATTAACAAAATCATTTTAACCTGCACCTTCACGTAATTAAAAAACTTTAGTAAACACGTATCAGACACTTAGAATTTAAAACTCTACTGAACATGTTTTAGCAAATTCAATAAAAACAATTTGTAAATGGGCCGTTTCATCAAACACTTGGCGTGTGCTAAAAATCTATTTGAATTGATTATCATATACATAGCAATTAGATGAATTATTGAGAGTTGATCTAACTAAAAAGATTTAAGGAATTAAGATTTACATACCTTCAACTTGAATTGCGCATGCCCCTGCCCAAGCAACAACAACAAAAACGCATATCTAAATTTAAAAAAAATTCAAAGGTTCAGGAGATAAAATTTAAATGCTACAAACGACTGATGATGGAAACATAAACAATGAAGAAGAACACATACCTTTGAGTTCCTGATTTTCCATTCATTTATCTTCGGCAACTGATAATTATAGCAACAAACCAACTGTTGTACAACCGATAAATTAGGGTTAATGATTCATTGTCGGAATCAAAGCCATAAATAACAGATTGTATGTTATTCTTGGAGGTGTTTTTGAATTTGATGAAATTAATGAAATTATTGTAACTGATTAGGTTTTATTGAATGGGTTTATTAAACTTAATGAAGAAGTTTTGTGTTGTATATGTGCTTGCGAAATGGTGTTGTACCTTCCAAATTCAACAACCAATAAGAATAAAGACACATCATATTATTAATTGCTTAGGCTGCTTTAAGGAGTGGTACAAAACTCTTGTTTATTATATTAGATAGATTTCTCGTTTTTTGATAATCACTGTGATGGACATTGAATAGAGGAAACACCTAACCAGTAACTACCCATATTTAATTATTTTTCACTTTCCCCATAAATATTTATTCATCATTTCATCTTTTCCAAGATTCCTATCTTACTTCAACCATAAGGCTATGCACAATGGGGGAGGTGAACCGATTGGGTTGAGCAAGGTTGCCCCATTGTGGGGTGTTAGGTTGTATTCGGTTGAGGAGGAGAAAGCCACAAACTAGTTTGCATGATCAACCGAATTAAAAGCAAGAAAAGGGTAAAAAATCCAACCGTTTGGATTAAAAAAATCTCGGGTCACCACTGTGGCAACTAGGTCGTCGTCAGGTCGTCGGAGAGAGAAAACTGATGTGGCACAGACGAACTAGTTCGCCACTGTGTTCAGCCTAAAAATGGCCAGCACTCTTTAAACTCCTACCATCGAGAGTCTTTACCAACACATCTTCCCCAACACATCTTGTGTGTATTTTTTGCAGTTTGCAGCATGTTGAAAATTTTATGAAGCATGACCACTCACTCGGCCCTCGCCTAAAAGTTCGCCTAGCCCTAGCATTTCCCCAGCCTTCGCCTAGAAGCTCGCCCAACCCACGCCCAGAAGCTTGCCCATCCCTATCATTTCGCCCAGGCCACGCCCAGCTCACCCTCTCGCCCAGGGCACGCCCAGAACACGCCCTCACTTCTTACTGGTTTGTTTCACGCCCAAACTCACGCCCAGGAAACTGGTTATACACGTGTACGGTTTAAAACATATTGCGGTAGAAATCTAACGTATAATATTGAAAAGTTCATTTTAGAAAAATATATAGGCGATGTTTATATGTGTAAAGTAGTAGTAGAAAGTGTTCATTTAAGAAATTTTCCCAATAAAAGTGCTATGGTTTACCAGTTGAGTTGTGAGTATACATTCTACCTTTATGCCATCGACCCTTGTAGCAAACCACTTTATCAACAACAGATGCTCCTTGTTGTGCTGGAGGATAAGCAACTGCAACATCAAAATAATCATATATCAAACATACTTAGACCACATGATCCACAAATAGCACTGGGGAGTAATTAAAAAATTAGTAAAGCAATAAAACCGGTTTAACTTAGCTTCACAAATCCTTTTGTGTTGTAACTCCACATGGTTTGCATTCTTTTTTGTTGTAAATGTAGGATGGTTTGTATATTTGAAACTGCATCAACATTTTGCATTCTATACTCTATCATGATTACTCCATAACTAAGGCTCCAATCACACGATTTTAACTTTACAATCTATGTCATCATTACTACACATTGAATATAGGGACCTAATCTTATAGTATAATAGATAATTAGCTTATTTTAATGTATGCAATTATGCAATTAATTATGTTATGTTGTTGCATGTTGGAAAATTGTTACTGGAATATAAATTCTGTAATGATAATTAAGAAACTATGTAGCAACATTGAATAATTACAATTCTGATATGTAATTTAAAAAATACTCAAAGGTTATTTAAATAATTTACTCGTGATGTATTTTCAACAAATATATTCGTGTTTTATATACAATATTTGATAAGGATTCAATAAAACCCACTCCATTATACGTATCTAGGCCCGAAAAGATGGTGCTCCTTAGGGGTGTCCAAAAAAATCGAGGAACTAAAAGAACCGAGGAACCGTATCGATACCGAAATTGTACAGATACCGAAACCGAACCGTCTATTAGAACCATGGTCCGGTTCTTGGTTAATAAATCCAAATGTTTGGTTCTCGGGAATGTTCGGGTCGGAACTGTCCGATTTTGGTACTCCCGAAAGAACCGAGTCTTTTGAAAATATGAAATTTTATAAGGTTTGTTTAGAACATTGTGTACATGCAAAAAAAAACAAAAAACAAAAAAAAACACTAGCCTATTTGTAAGTTGTAACAAAAAAGAGTTAAAACTTAAAAACCCTAACCTTTAATCTATTCCAAAAAAGACCAAACTAGGGCTGAGCACAACCGCCCGCCAGGTACCGATCAACACTCGGGTCGGGACGCGGTTTGCTTTTTCCGGCTATTCAGGATCGGGATCGGGTCGGGAATCGGGATTACCCGACAAAACACAACGTCGGCCACTGTACCGACCGCCACCCGACACCGACCGACACCGACCGATCTATACTCGGGTCGGGACGCGGTTTGATTTTTCCGACAAGTCGGTATCGGGATGAATCGGGCTCGGGACGGGACGGGGCGGTTTGATCCCGATGCTCAGCCTTAGACCAAACTATCAGTTTTAGTGTTTACAATTAGTAATATCATTCAAAGATTCAAATATCGTCATCACCATCATTCATCCAACATGAAAGTAAGTTTTTCTATATATTCTTTCCTTTTTAGTGTAGTCATAAATGATTATACCATGTTACGATCTGATAAGTTTAAAAATTAAACCTTCGTATTGACAAATTCGCTTATATTGATAAACTATAATATCGAGGTTAGAATGAAAATAAATGTGGATTAAATTGAGGATCTTTTGAGTGACGACAAGGTTGTTAAAGAGATTGAATAAACGGTACGAAGTTATAAAGGGAAACAAGTGACGGAACATTAACCGTTTTTAGAGGTATGGAACACAAATGCGCGTTCTTGATACTTTTGAACAATTATAAACTTATATTTTTACATTTTGTTTTCTTGTTTATGTTATTTTGAACAAATGAAATTATTGAAACGATTTGCATTGTTGGAGACATTTTTTTTGTGTTTGTATTGATATAGTATATCCTTTATAAATGATCGACAACAAATAAAAATGAATTTTTTAAATACTTTGGTTCTCATCAGGAATTTTTGAAAATTTCCGTACCGAAACCAAACCGAAGAACTTGGGACGGTTTTCGGTTCCACATTTTCCTTATTTCCGGTTCTCGGTTCATTTCTGATTCTAATTCGGTTCGGTTCCAGTACCATAAACACCCGGCTTAATCTACCTAAGGCACCGCTAGCCATATTTAATTTTCTTTCACTTGTTTTTAACGGCAATAATGAATTTATTGAACGCGAGAGGGGGACAACCCTATATAAAAACAACAAAGATTAGCAACTTCAAGTAGAAGTACTACAATATTTAGCAAATAAGCCCCCAGCCCATTAAAACCCAAAATGCCATCTAAAATAAACACATATGACATATCAGATTAATCAATTGTTGGATTGGTGTTCCATGCAATCATGCATCCCAGCCCATATTGAAGCCTTTCAAACATGCCAAAACCCACAGTTCTAGGGTGTTCATCGGTTCGGTTATCGGGTTATTCGGTTCGGTTAGTTCGGTTAATTTTCTTTTCTGGGTATAACCGAAAACCGAACCGAACCGAATTTAAATTTGATTCAACCGAACCGAATAACCGAAAACCGAACCCCTATAACCGAACCGAATAACCCGAATTACATAATTTTAATTATTATTTTTATTTAATTATATATATTTTTAGCACAAAATATTTTTTTCAAACTTAAATCATATTATATTTATATTAAAAAAGAGTTTTAATGATTTTTTTCATATATATACATAGAAAAAATATATATTTTATATGAATTCGGTTTTCGGTTTTCATTGCCAAAACCATATTCAAACCGATAACCAAATATTTAGTTCGGTTCGGTTCGGTTATGAATTCGGTTCAGTTATTTTCGGTTCGGTTTGGTTTCGGTTTTCAGTTAGTGTGGATATTACCCAATCCGTGAACACCCCTATCCCACACAAAGGAATATAACTTGACCATATATGTAGCATGTTCTCGCTTGCAAGTTGCAAGTGAGCACAAAAATAGTTTCTAGATATAATCCAACATTTTGTTCGATAAACTACGTCTAACACCAAAAGAATTTATCTCCATGATTCGCTTGCCTCGACATTAAGTTGGAGATTTCCGACACCATTGTGGAGGTTTTGTTAAATTTTTTGCCATGAGAGTACTTGGGTCCAAAGAGCCTTTGCCTTGCTGCGTTTACAGAAAATGTGCTGGGGCCTCGTTACAAATTGAGCAAAGCAGCGTGTGTAAACCAATTACTATTGCGATTTGCGACATTGCGTCTAGGTTGCATTTTATTGGTAATCTATCTCGCATCACATCATATCACCAGTCGGCGATAAACGGTTCAAAACAAGTTTGTTATATAGTAATTATTTATAACTATCTCACATAAATAGCAAATCCCTAATGATAAAAGAAAAAATTAATCAAACAAGCCGAAAAATGGTTACTAATAGGATCCGATCCTAAACGATCCTAGTGGCAATCCTACGATCCTGCTTGAATTACAATCCTGTCAAGATCTTAATCGTTTTTTTTTTTTTTTTTTTTTGGGTAGGATTGTACGATCCTACGATCAGGATCGCGATTTTGATAATCATGTGAAGCGGAGGAGCAGAAAATGCAACACAACAAGGGGCGAACCAAAGGCTTGGGCGAAGGAAGAAGTGAATCAATATCAACTTAGCTTGGAAAAAAAATTGGATTAATGAATATTGGGTAAATGGGGCCAATGGGTTTCATTGGTTAACTGGGCTTAACTTTGGGCTATGGTTCATAAGCCCTTTCCAAATTTTGTTTCTCCACCATACTTTTTGGTTATAAGTTTGGAAATTTGGATGAGGATAGAAAATGCAAGCTAACGTATATAGTACTCGAACGAGTATGGAAACCCGCGCGATGCAGCGGATTGACTTCAAAATACTTACTTTGTAACGATATTTAAACCTTAGGGACTAATTTTGCCAAGTTGCTATAGATAGCAATTAATTATACAGGACTTACTTTGCAACGTCACTTAAACCTTAGGGACTATTTTTGCCAAATTGTTATAGATAGCAACTAATGCTACAAGACTTACTTTGCAACGACACTTAAACCTCAGAGAATATTTTTGCCAAGTTGTGAAACTTAGCAATTAATGCTTGCTTTGCAAACACTGTTCAACGGCTTTTAGTATATATGATAATAAGAAGGAACTAAAAAATAGTTGCTATATTTTAATATACAATTATAATATAGTTGTGACACATAATCTTGCAAGTGATACTGAAAACCCTACCAGTTGACTTTGACTATTAGTTGTTATCTAAATTAGATGATGTTTATTTATTCATTACAAAAATATAAAAAAGTTTGGTACATTGGCCTCATTATATTTGATATAATCAACTTCTATCTAAAATGTGCACATGTGTGATTAGTATATATATATTTACTAAAAAATATTATTAGTTACTTCATATAAGAAATATATTTTAACGAAAAAAATCACGATGGATAAAATCTAAGGTATCATCCAATTCAGTCGTTGTCAAATTCAAGTTGTTAAATCACGAGAGCATAGCAAGCAAAAAGACAAACCACATTCAATCAAATCAAAAATAGAATTAGCACAAAACAATGTTGTTCATAGTGCTTAAATTAAAAAGATAATGCATGAATTAGTAGGCTCAATAAGATCGTAGTTACTAATTTTCATAATGTTATTTTCTATTAAATATGTTAGTCTTAACTAGTTTTTTTTTTTTTTTTTTGGTAACTTGTAATAATATTTTACTGTAATAACTTTTTTTGTTATTAAATATGATAAAAGATCATTTGAGGACAAAAGATTATTTACGGGATCAATCTTCACCTTTCATTTTTATTTAATCTAATGGATGAGATTAATCCCAACAATTTTAAAAACCCACTTTCATCATTTTTTTTCAAATATTAATATCTTTCAAACCGTTAATCGTTAAGCGAAAAAAAATATATCATTGCGACGAGCATTTAATTATCTTTCTGTAGATAGGCACTTTGATATACTTTCGACAAAAAATAAATCGTATTTTTCACGTTTTTTTTTAAGTTTTTTCGTTTTTTTACGTTACTGAAATTTGCATTGAAAAATCATATATGATAAAACACTAATTTGAATATCATATGTGATATTAGTGTAATATCATATATGATATGTAATATCACATGTGATATTTGTGTAATATCATAGATGATATTACATATAATATCACATGCGATATTACATATCATATATGATTTAACACTAATGTCACATGTGATATTCAATTTAGTGTTTTATCATAAATGATTTTTTTATGTAAATTTCAGTAACGTAAAAAAAAGAAAAAAATTACGAAAAAACGTGAAAAAAAACGAGTTTTTTTTCTTTTTTCGAAAGTATATCAAAGTGCCCGTCTATAGAAAGATAATTAAATGCTCGTCGCGATGGTGTAAATATTTTCACTTAACGATTAACGATTTAAGAGATATTTAAATTATAAAAAATATGTGAAATAATAAAATGCTTTTAATCTCAACCATTGATTTCTTTTTAAATGGATGGTGAAGATGAGTCCCTTGGTATGTAAGAAAAGTTTGGTATGTAAAATAACTCTCCTCATTAAATATTGTGACAATTTTGATAACTAATTTTTGATGTTTATTATTTTTCAAATTATGTCTATTTAAATTTTAATAGTTATATAGTTATAATACTGGTGCATGCACGAGTTTTTACTTAATTTTTTTTATTATGTGTTAATATCTACTAATATTTGTATTGATTTTTTTTTTGCACAAATGATTTGATTTTGTTAACAGTCATGGTGTGTAGGCTGATATTGTTTAAATTTAACTATTGATATAATGTTCTAGGCATTGTGTGCATTTAGTAGCACATAATGACATTGGAAAAATATGTGTCGTTGTTATATGTAGAATCCCGTCTATTTATTTCCATATTATAGTAACGTATGAAGTTGTGCCTTCATTTTGGTATTTATATTCTTATTAATAATAATTTTAAGTCGATTTTTAACCCGTATGCCGGTTAAATTTATAAAGAGGAATAACAATAGTCGTTATTGAATGTGGATAGTTAAAGAAGAATATTTTCCGGATATCATTGCTTAATCTCATAAAGAGGAATAACATGACTCATTTATATATGTATAATCCCATGTATTCATTTACATGTCACAGTAAATCATTCTTTCATTTTATATTTGTAACTCTTTGCAAATACATTAGTTTAATATATACTAATAATAATAGTTATAAATAAAAATAGCATATTGTTGTATTTTTGTATAAAATATAAAATATAAAGGTTATAAAAGTGTATGGAGTATTTATTAAATTTATAATGTTATTAAAAATTATAAAAACTGATAAGTATACTTAGGTCCACATAATATTTAAAATTTAACAACTCAAATTTTATTAATAACTCTCATCGTTTAAAATTATTTTTTTTTTACAAAATTGACACATATGTTTTAGCACATTTTATTAATTACACGAAAATTAATGAATTTGACCAAATTGAGTTCAATTTTAACTTTTACTACTCAAACAAAATGGTGCAGTCTCTACGATTGCAATTCGCAACCTTTTTTTTTAACGGCGAAATTTTATTAAACTAGTAAGGATCTTGAAACCAAAACAATTACATATTAGAAGTAACTAGAGACGGATTTTGAAGCCAGCTTATAACTACATCTACTACTAATCCAAGTAAACGTCGTCAAAACAAAGTTATCAAAGAAGACGTTTTCACTCGGCCGCAATGCACGAAAAACACACGTATTCCTATGAGCGCACACGTGCCACCAAAGCGAAAAAAATGAAGCCTCAAATATAGCCTTTTGCATCCTCTTTAACCGCAAGTTCAGTAACCAATCCAGCCATTGCTGAAACGAGAGCAACATCGAAATCTGAATCTCCCACCAACGACCAAACAATTCATAAACTTGTGAGACAAACGAGCATTGAAAGAAAAAGTGATTCCTATTTTCAGCAACTTCTCCACATATTGGGCAGAGGATAAATGGTACATCAAGCCCACGAATATTCAGATTTATACGCGCCAAAAGTTTATCTAACGAAATCATACTTTAGCTTAAATAAAATAAAGGTAACACCGTGTGCTTCAATATCTGGCATCGTGATACACATGGTATATTTTTTTAATAGAGAATCGAATTTCTTATTTTACGGTAACTTATTTTTAACGGTTGCAGCGTGAAATAATGAGCCAAGTGAACAATATATTATACCGTTTAATTTTCTTGGATTGATTTTGGTATAGTTTACAATTCTGGAATAAATTTATTATCTTACTTTTCTGAGCACAGTCTTGTTAAAAATTAATGACAAAGCTTAAAACTCGTATTAACTTGATTGCAAAAGTGTAAAGTGTCGTTTGTTTTCTCAGATGTTTTATATCTTCATCTGCAAACCATATCTACAGAAGAAAAAGTATATCTAAAGTCTTATCTACAAGAAAGAAAACCGTTTGTTTTTTATGCTTTTGAAAGAAAAGAATGAAAGAAAAATAAACAGGGTTTGTGTTAAAGAAGCGAGAAGAATTGAAAATTTATGTCTAATTTTTTAAGAGGTAAGAAGTGAAAAAATCATTTATTTTTGTAAAGAAACAAACAAAAACCTTTACGCCCGCAAACAAAAAAAGTAAAGAAAAAAGAAAAAAATGCTTCTTTTAAAAAAACAAACGACATCTAAGTCTGTAAGATACGATGCCAGTAAAATACGAAATTAACAAAACTTTAGAAACTGAAGGAACTTTTTTCTTGAAAGATTCTTTAGGATCTTCACAGTAGGACGGAACAAATCGGTCACAGTAGCAACACTTGGATACTTTAGGATCGTCACAGTAGGACGGAACAAATCGGTCGGTCGAAAGTAACAACCGACTTTAAAGTCATGGTTCCAGGTATTCGATTTTATTCTTAGGTTGTATAAAGACAAATTGAGTCATGGTTCCTGTTAGGAATCAGAAATTCCATAAGTAAAAGAGTCGGTCACCCCAATTATTATCTAGCCAAAGTTAGCTCGCAGACTTGTCATTATTTATGTTATTTATTAGATAAGTAGTAGCGTAGAATAGTTTAGTGCAACACCGTGGAGGAAGGACGGGTCTTTACCCTTTGTATCCCTGATCCACAGGCCGTCAGGAGGTCGTTTAGTTTGTAACCTATAAATACCATCTACCTTGCAAGGTAGAGGGTTGGATGTTCTTTGGTAATCTAATATTCCACAAGTTTCTCTTTCTAGAATATCCCACTTTCTCTCTCTCTAAAATCATCTATATGCTTAAAGTGTCATTGTTATGATATGAAAGTGAAATCCAATATCCTACAATTGGTATCAAGAGCCATGGTTAGATCATATCCTACACATCTTTGGATTTCTAGTGGTTTTTGAGTTTGAAAAAGTTTAGTGGTTTGTGCATCATTTGGTTGATTTCTTGTGTTAAAACTTGGATTTTGTTAGTACTTTTGTATTTAGAATAATCACAAGTGTTTAGGTTTTCATTTGGTAAGCTTGAATCATCTTGGTTGGGTTGTTTTTGGATTGAAAAGTGATGGTTGTGAAGTTTTTCTAGCTAGCGACTTGACCTACGGATAGCTTTTCTTGCTAGCGACTTGCTTTCCATTTTGGTAGCGAGTTGCAGTTTGTGGAGGTAGCGATTTAGGCTTAGCGACTTGTCTAGTGAGACAAGCCGACAAACAGTACAAGTAGTGGATTCTCCACTACAGGTAGCGACTTGGTGGAAGTTAGCGACTTGTGCGTGTGTTCGTTAGCGACTTGGTGTTAGCGACTTGGTACATAGCGAGTTGCTATTTAGCGACTTGTCTCATTAGCGACTTGGATCTTAGCGAATTGCTGTCAAAATTTTGCTAGCGACTAGAAGCTTAGCGAGTTGTTATTTAGCGACTTAACTGTTGGTTTAGCGACTTGGAAGTATAGCGACTTGGAAGTATAGCGACTTAGTAGTTAGCGAGTTGGTTCTAAATTCCTAGCGACTTGGGTGTTAGCGACTTGCTACTAATATCTTAGATACTTGGTATTTAGCGACTTGGATTTTTAATACATTGGTGTAGTGAAGCAAGATACTTATACACAATGTCTTACATCACTGATCCTTTAATCACCAAAGTACTTGTTCTCTATGATACCACAAAGAATATTGAAACGGGATGCTTCCCTGAATGCTCTACATTTAAAGATTCAACAACGTTTAATCAAAACAACTCAGATGAGACACTCTTAATGTTGACAAATGATGCAAAGAAAATGGAATGCACCAGTGAGCCCTTTCAACATCTCCATCAGCTTCTCAAACTACTATTATCTACAACTATGGATCGAACAAGCAGTGCTATCCTTCGTCAGGATTTTCCCACTTTGACAAGAACTGTGTTACTTAACTTAGAACAACTGAGGGTTCAAATTACCAAAGAAAAGTTCTCAACTGAAGATTCTTATGCAGCTCTTCAAATTATCTTCAATCAATTTCAGCCACTTATCCGAGGGGAATATTCCTCAGATTTTGATGATGACATGACTGGAATCTCATTCAAGAAACACACTGGAATGGAAATTCATGAGTTCAGAAACTCATTTATTCAACTTATGAGTAATATGGAAATATACATCAAGGAAGCTGCAAAAGAGAATAATAAGCTGAATGAATTGAATGAGTGTCAAGAGACACTATGGAACGATTGTGACAGGTCATGCAATAGACCAGTTGAACCAGTGAATGATACCGAATGCAGAATTTCAGTCGCAATGAAAGAGGATGATGACAACAGCACTGATCTCAAATACTCAGAGTCAGAAAAGGTATTAAGTGATAAGGTTCACTTAACTGATCACAGAAATTCTTATGTAAAGGTACCTGACTCTTACTCTGAACATAACACCATGAAATCGATCTTGGTTGAGCCTGAATCTAAAGCTAATAACATGATTGAAAAAAGGGTATATGATGAACTTTCAAACAAATACTCAATTCTTGAAAAACATTGTATTTCATTGCAAATTGAAATACAACAAAAGGATGAAATTTTTTATGCAAAAAAACCTTGTATTAATCAGGAACTTCCAGAATTTCGAGAATTTTTTGAAATTAATCAATTAAAATCCCAGATTCAGGACAAAGATTCGACCATAGGCAATCTGAAATTACTTCTTTCAGATGTGCAGAAATATGATTGTCATGAGATGAGTGATACACTAGAATCTAGAAATGCTGAACTAGCTCTATGTGTGTCCAACCTATTAAGAGAAAATGAGTCATTAAGAAAGAACTTTGAGGAAACAAATTCTAAGTTAGTCAATCAATCTAACCTCTTGCTGAAAGACATTGATGACCTCAAAGCCCAAATTCAGGATAAGAGCTTCAATATTGTTGCCCTAAAAAATGAGCTTAGGAAATCTATTGGAAATAGGAAGAACACTAAGTTTGCAAAACCGTCAACTTTGGGAATGTCAACTGTTCAGAACCACTCGAAACGTACAGTTATTAAACAGCCTAATGCCTTTAGAACTGAAAGAGTTAAACCATCGAAATCTAGGCTTGCCTCCCAGGTTGATAATAGGTCTGTTTTGTCAAAACCAGTCACTTCATTGCCTACTTCCGATATGATGAATCTCAAACCTCAGATTAATGTTCAATACTCCAAGATCAGAAATACAAGAGGTACTACTAGCTCTTATGAAAAACATCATTTGACTGATCAATCCCCTAAGAAATACTCTAATCACAAAAGGACCAATAGTCAAAACAAGGCTGTGCACACATTCAAATCAATTAGCAGTTGTTTCAAATGGATTCCCACTGGCAGATTTTTTAAGTTTACAGGACTCAAACGGACTTACATACCTAGATCTTGCCTCAAGTGGATTCCCACAGGAAAACTCTTCAAGAATATTGAACCTAATGGGATCCCCATTAATGATACGTCTGTAGTATAATGTGATGCATCCAACTGTGAGATTAAGCATGTCACTAACCCTTCTATGTGCAATTCTACATGTGCTTCCAGTACAATGTGCTCTCAGTCTTTTTCAGGTACAATGCTCAACTCAATCAGGAACCTCATGACTTGGTTTCCATCAGAAATGAAAATGGCTCATTCAGGAGCTATAGCATGCCTGAATTAATGTACCTTTTACTTTGACTCCTATTCACCTTGAATCAGGACTCGCTCCGTTATATCTGAGTATAAATTAACTCTTAAAAAAAAAAAATTATTTATCTTATATTTCATTCTTTTAAAATTCATAATTTTTTGTCATTTTCATCCATCTAATAAAAGATTTATTCATTGTTATCGATAACATCTACGATCCTAGAAATATCATTCAATAATGATACGGGATCATAGATGAAGTTCGAACAACTGATATACTCTTTAAAAAAAAAAAAAAAAAAAAAAAAAAAAAAAAAAAAAAAAAAAAACGGGTTGGTTAATGTCAATCAATAGTCTTTGTCGACATTGATTGAGGGGGAGATTTTTTTGTGAAGTTTTTCTTGGTTCATCTGCTTCAGTGCTGGTTATGGTGTTTGCTCAGTTGTAGGTTGTGGTCGTGTCTTGCTTTTGTGATTATCTTTGTGTACCCATGAATTGAGTGCTTAGCATTGAATGTTTATTTGATTCATGGTTATCATTGTGATTGTGTTCTTATCTGAGTTAATATGCTATCTGATAATTCTGTTATGGCCATGGATTATTAATGTCCACTATGCAGAATATGATAAAATTGCATCTTCTTTTAATGACCATGTTAGCAACTTACTGTGAAAAACACTAGAGACTTAGTTAAAAATCTTTGATAGCGAATTACCACACTAGCCACTAAACCACAGGGACCGAATGTGTCAATTAGCCTTTCTTGAAAAGTCTCCTCCTCTTATCCCTTAGCGACTTAGTTTTTTTTTTCTCTTCTCAAAATTCTTAAAACGTTTTTTTTTCTCTCTCTTTCTTCCTCATCAAGCTTTCGACCTAGCGATTTAGAAGTGGTATGAATTGAATCTTTCACTATTTGTTCTCCAATACATGTCGTTGTTGCTTGCCTAACACATCTTTTTAGACCAGATCTCATCGAGCTTTTGATTCGTGACATTTGATTCCTGCATAGGTTCGAATTCTAATGGAATCATGTTTTGTTGTAATGATGTTTTGCAAGTGTGTTAACTGTTTTGGTGTAACTGTTTTTGAGTGCTTGTTAAATTGTGTCCATATAATGGTGTTGTATAAGTGGTGGTTTGGGTCGATTATCTGTTGCGGTAACAATTGTTCTTGAAAGCGACTTAAGTATTGTTCTTGGTAGCGAGTTAGTCTACATGTTCATCGTGGCGAGTTATAGCTTTTAAGTCTGCTCAAGATAGCGACTAAGTTGTGTTGGTTTGGGTTGATTATCTGTTGCGAAAAAAAAATTGTTCTTGATGGCGACTTAATATTGTTCTTGGTAGCGAGTTAGTTTAAATGTTCATCGTAGCGAGTTATTGCTTTTAATTCTGCTCAACTTAGCAACTAAGCTGCTGTGGCGACTTAGTGAACTATTTACTAGCGACTTGGGTAGCGACTTAGCTGTATCACTATTATCAGCGACTTGTCTTTACAAGTTAGCGAATTAGTAACGGTAGCGAATTAGTAAACAGATTTGTAGCAACTTGGCTATGTTACTGTTCATGGCGACTTGTCTTTACAAGTTAGCGAATTAGCAAATGTAGCGACTTAGTGAACTGAACTTGTAGCGACTTGAATGTGACACTGGTGATGGCGACTTGTCTTTACAAGTTAGCGACATAATTTGCTTTCATGTAGCGAATTAGTCTTGGTTAGCAACTTGTCCATTTATGACTAGAGACTTGTTTGGTTTGTTTTTCATTCGGTGTCTAGGGTTATTAAAATGTTTAAAGGCAATTTGCTAGGATGATCTCATGCTTACAATCTTGACTCAGGATCTCCTGAAGCAACTTGTATGGTCATCTTATTCTATGTAACTTGCTATAACATTTCTGTTTGAGCAAGTTGTACGTGGTTTCTCTCATGGCAACCAAATGTTACATCTTGTTTCATACAAATCTGTTATATCATTTCTACATTTGTATCTTGATTCATGACATTATTCCTCTGTAATGCACGCTTTAATCTTTTAATTCCATAACAACTCGTCTTGTGAAAACTATATCAAAAGGAATCTGTATCTTTAAATGTCTCACTAATGCCACTCAATCATTCTCTATATGCTTATAGGAACCCCTTCTGAGTTACTATGTCTGAATATCTATGTCATAAGGGTGCTCTCAATGCTGTCTCACTAATCATTTATTATCTAACTCGTTCCCAATCATTACTGTTGGTTGTATTTATACTCAGATCATCAATGGCAAGTTTAATCTTTGATAAGAACGCTACTTCTTCGGCATCACACAAAGTTCTTTCAGACGAAGAAATCCTTCCTAGGAGTCAATGGGCAGAAATAGGAAAAAGTAAATGTTATGTGGACCTACAAAAGCTGCAACAAAATCCTATACTCAAAGTGTCTATAGATATCCTCAAAAACTCTAACTTCTTCGGTGCCATTACCAAGCAATGCTCAATTCCCACCATTTACATTCAACAATTCTGGAACACCATTCAATGGGACAAAATCACAGCTAAATACTCTTGCAAACTGGATGATAACGAATTTGTGATTGATTCAGACATTCTTAGCAAGGCCCTTGGAATCACCCCATGTAACCCCAACCTACGTTCTGAATCTCCACCTGGTGCTGACGATCTAATTGTTTTTCTAATTGGTTTGGGTTATCAGAACAACATTTTAAGGGCTTCCGACATCATCACTGGACACATGTATCAACCCTGGAGGGCTATTACAACTATTCTCAACTTGTGCTTATCTGGCAAAACATCAGGGTTCGATAAAGTGAGAATTCCCATCTTGCAAATCCTATGGGGTATTGTCAATAGGGTTGATGGGAATGTCTCAGATCGTATTTGGGAAGAATTTTCTTTATCAATGAACACATTCATATCTGATAGAACAAATTTTCATAACAAAGCTCAAGGCCGAAAGAAACTGAACAAGCTTGTGATTCCCAGCATCAGATTTTCAAAACTTGTTATCCAGTTCTTGCAACAAACTCACAACTTCAACCCTAGGATTGAATCAACTCTACATAAAGCAGAAGATGAATTTGTTTTAGGAAACCTTAAATATGTTCCTAGAGGTATGGATAAAGAAATCTTTGGATTGCCAATTCCTGATATTCTACTCACGGACGATATCAAGAAGAAGGACTACTTCAAACAGTTCATGAAAATTGCTGCCAGATCATCTGATAATGTCACACCCACTCCCTCACAACCCAATGCTCCCAAGTCCACCTCAGGATCACAAGCGTCTTATGCCTCTCTTCCTAAAAAGAGACGTGAAAGGTCACAACATTCAGACTCCACATCCAAGAAGCAGAAAGGAAAGAAGAAGAAAGTGGAAAAGGATAATGTTGAGGAAACTGAGGTTTCCAGGGGTAATATGAGGTTTCCAGGATAATGCTGATGAAGATGATGCTGCTCTGCAACTTGGAATCCAGCAAAGCCTAGAAAGTCATAATGTGAGAACGCCAGTTGGAGGAGTTGTGTTGAGAGAGCCTGATCAATTGCCTCGACAATCCACATCAAACACGAAAGACAAAGGAAAAGGAGTTGCTAGTGTTGAAACTGAACAAGCCGCTCACATGCTTCTAACAATCTCATCATCTCCATCTAGTACCACCAATCAATATGAACTGAAGAGAAGAACTGAATCATCACCTGCTAAAGAACAATCTGGGCTGGAAAAAGTGTCTGAAACATTAAAAGAATCTCTTACACTAAGTAAGACCCAGTCTGTTCAGAATGTTGATACTTTGTTGCATAAAGACTCACAGGAGAATCTTGAGACAAGATCTGATGAGACAATTCACCTGGATGAACCAAATCTGTCTACCGACACTCTATCTTCACTAAAGAATCTTGATACAGATTTCACCTTCGGAGATCAATACTTAAATGACAAACCCATAAATACAACACAATCCATGTTTACGGTCAACATTCAGCAAGATACATCAACCATTCCTCCGATGTCAGCATCTTCACTCACAACTGCACTTCCACCTCCCAAACCTGCTCAATCAACTGTACTAACACCACCTACATCTTCACTTTCCCCTGAACCGGTCATTACAGTTGCTGATACGGTTGCTCCACCTGCGTCACCACCTCAAATCCTTACTTCAGATCAACTGCTTGACAGAGCAGTAAAAAGGATAGAAGCTCTTGAAAGGCAACTTCCGAAATCTGTTGATTCACTTGAGGATCGTGTATATAGATTAGAGCACCTCAACTTCGATGAAGGGGTTGCAGCCGCCATTGAAGGGGAAGTTAAGGATGCTGTGGAATGGGCAATGGAAGCTCCACTTCTTAGACGGTTCAAGGACCTACCTATTGCCGATATGAGAGCTGCTCTTTTAGAAAAGATGTATGATGCTGATGAGGACAAGCATGAGGTCCACAAGAAGCTATATGAGGCACTTGAGGAATCAATTAAGTACGACAATTATGAACAGTACTTGATTGACATCAGGGAAAAGGAAGCTAAGAAGAAAAGGAGGGCCATTGTGTTGGAAACATTGCATAAAGACCGTAATGATCCTCCTCCTCCTCCACCTCCAACGGGGGGTGCTGGAACTTCTGGAGCTGGTGAATCTTCTAAGACAACCAACACACCTCCACCTCAACCACCATCATCACCGTCAAAACCTTCCAATCAATCAAGTCCTACAAGAGAACAGAGTACTCAGAAGAAATCTGCTGCTTGGACGACGGTTGATTCAAGGTTCACATCCACATCCACCTCTATTCCTGATGATCAAATGGTTCACGAAGAGTCGCATGTCATGGCAGATTCGGGATCTGATGAAGATGATGCATCCACCAAACACATTCCTAAGCCATCAGAAGAAGATTGGTTTGATGCTTACTTGGCAGGTAATCGCACTAGCACATCCAGAGTAGCACTTTCAAGGGACCCAATTCAGAGTTGCATTGTTGAAGATAGACCTCCTACTCCAGAACCTACATGGTCCATCCCAGAGTCTGACTCGATTATTCCTGACAACAATTGGGTATCATCTATCACCAATAATTATGAAGTTCCAGCTGAAGATTCTCTTCTGCACTTCACTGGTGATATGGGAAGCTTCATTAGATGGTTTTGTGAACGGAAGAGTATCTCATCCATAACTCCAAGAGATCTTGAAGGACAAGCTTATGAAATTGTCAAGGTCTTCCACTCAGATGCCAATCAACTTCAATACCATATGGAAGAATGCCATAAGATGCTTAATGACCAAGTCAGTGAGCAAATTAGTCGCTTCAATGTTAACAAATCTCTTCCTCTTGGTGGTGAACCTGGTCAGATGACCATTCAGGCTGAATTCTTCTTCAATCATGACTTGGACTATCTTTGTGCTCGCTCTGCTGAAAGAAGACCAGCTCTATCAATATCAAAGATGAAAGCTGCAACCTACTCTGATCAGGGGCTTGAACAGATGGTTCCTGATCAATTCTGGGCCAATGAAGAACGAAAGTATGACATTGCCGCATCATATGGTATTTCTCACTGGTGGTACAAAAAGAAGAACTTCTACATCGAAAGACATGGTGCTGATAAAAGACGCAATAATGTTCGATCCAAGCTGCAAATCTTAAGTGTGGTTCATGTAGAGATCTTCCCAATCTTTGGATATGAGTATTTGAAGAAGATAGTCCTTAAAAGATCAGACTTGAAAGAGTATACTATTGAAGAAAATGACTTCAAACATCTTCTGCCAAATGATTTCGAAGATCTCTATCTCTTGAATCTCCAAGGACACCTTGAGCATTTGCCTGTCCGTGAGAAAAAAGGCCCTCTCTGCTGTTGTCACTCTTTGGATCAGGGGCTTAGTCATTCGAAAATGAGTTGAGGACTTTCAGCTTGGCATAGAAAGCTACCAAACCAGGATCAACCTTACAAGTCCACAATGGAATGCAACAGGGCATGAATTTCATCGCGAATACAAAGTCCTTGACACCCCTAGAGCCGTCATCTTCACCGACAGATATGGGTCTCGCATGCTTATGCGACTATGTGAGCTCTACAAGTTTAGTGACGGTACTCTCAAATTGGTTGAAGAAGAACTTGACACCAGAGTGAAAGAAATCAAAATTGATATGAAATCTTGGGTAAAGACTACCTTTTGGACTAATGATGACAAAAAGCGGTGTGAAGATTTCATTGCTGCAATCAGGCGAAGACTCAAGACTCGAAGGATCTTCCGCAGCCTTGAAAGTTTTGTTGGTGGTAGGCTTCGGGATGGTCATTACAAACTTCTTCAGAGAACTGAATGAAGACATCTTCGGGAAGCAGCTTCTGTTGTGTTTTAAATTTGTGTAATATGTGGTGTACAAACTTTGAACAACTGTAATGCATATAATAGTGCTAGGTTATGTACTGTGGTTCCCCCTTTTATCAAAAAGGGGAACATCAGTGTTGTCCACTTCTGATCATATAAAACCGGACACATTTTTCTCCAACAAATATTTTGTCTCATACATATTTAAATCACTTGAGATCCAAAATCTCAAAGGATTTGAAATTTTTGATCGGGGGAGAAAATGTGATATGAATATGAAAGATGTTAAAAGATGACCATTTTTTTGTGCATACTGCTCTCTAATATGTGCTAAACAATTTTCGAATCTCGAAGCATATATTAAGGGGGAGCATTTTTTTTTGAGCAAATTCAAGACTTCAGGGTACACAATTTTCCATTTTTCTAAGGTACCTTGATTGTATGTTAAATGGCTTCTAATCGTTTGCTGATCATGTCTGAACTTAAAAAAAAAAAAAAAAAAAAAAGGGTTCCCTCTAGTATGTGCAAAACCCTTTTCAAACCTAGAAGCATATATTGAGGGGGAGCAAAATCATGAAAACCTCATCCTTCCCCAAAATGCTTTATCCACTTGATTCGATTAGGGAAGTGATGTTGATATCTTTTAGAAAACGGTAATCAAAGAAGTTAATTCTTTCTCTTGCCTCCGTGTGCAAAACTATTTCAAATACTTGATGCACATGTTGAGGGGGAGTTCTTCTTCTAAAAATATCAAAAACAATTCAGGTACAAAATGCTTTGATAATATATCACAAGTATCTGGATTGATTTTCAAATGGTTTTCAATTGGTTCAAATGGCAGATGAACAATACCAAATAGACCGACCAAATTTACTTTATGTACGGTGATATAAGGATGATAAGGTTAGGTATTTGTTCCCATGATCCGCCAGAACCGGAGGGATCTACCCAGGGACAATCCACTAGTTAGTGTAGAAGTCCTTAGGTATGATGATAAAAGGAGAAAAATGAGATATGGGAAGAGTGCGGACTGAGACAGAGCGAGTACTGGAACAAACCCAACAAGGTTCTTGCTATGAAATCTAAGTAAGCACTGAAGGGGTTGAAGAATGAAAAAGAATTGAATGAGAAAAGGGTGAAAAGAAATAGCCCTCCATATATTCAACCTTATGGCAGAAACCGGGTTCAATTCATATACTACTGATCGTAACATCGGTATTGAAGACAAGACGTCATGGACCCAGTGACGCACTGCACTTCAACTTTCCAAACCACTCAAGTTCCTCTTAAAAGGACTTGTTTCACTCTCACGGGGAACCGACATTATCTATCGACTTTCTCTTAGAGATTGTTGATATTGAAGAAGGAGACCCTCTCCCTAGTCTCTGGCACAGGATCCAAATATGCACATATTGAGTCTAGAGCCACGAGATCATCAATAAATCTCATTAGGACACTTTCAATGAAGACTCTCTGTTTCACACAATGTGGAAAGAGTGATTATATCTTGAGTCCTACGCTCTATCCTTGTGGTATTGTCAGAACATCTGAGTGATATGCAAACATATTCACAATGAATATGGAAAGCCCTCTGGAGCCAACATCAAACAAGCTCCTGGTGGGTGGCATGTGAGATCTATTACATAGATCAACCATGTGACAACTGAACAGAAACAATGGGGCGATTCAATCTTTTGAATCAATCCTGGTTCAGGTTATGGATTGACGGATACCTTTGAAAAACCGGTCTTTGTGCTTAAAATCTCTTTTCTTTAGCACATCGACCGTGTACTAATTTTTCAAATCAAAAGGTGTTTTTATGATTGATAATTGATTTTCAATAAAACCTTCGTTGTATTGCAAAAACAATTTCTATTGAGCAATACACGATTGTTTTTCAAATCTCTTTTCATCAATTAGTGGACTTAAATTCGCTGGTTCACTCACTCCGTGTTGTCTTCTTTGAGACGTTCCGGTTTGAGAACAGCTAGAGCAGCTGCGAAACCCTGTCAAGGAAATTCTTCGGAATTATACCTGATCACAGGCAGTACTTGTACTGATCAACGGGGAACCGTGGGCCGTGTACCTCAATTCAACGAAAGTGATCAAAGACACTTTCGTGCGCTTTATTGCTAACTGGTTTATGCAGGTACACCCGACGTTTGCAGCTGATCAGAATGAAGCGGTCCATCCATAGTCGCATGCTCACTTAACACATTCATCTCAAAAGAAATCATGATTAGTGCATCAATGACTCTGATATTTTCACTCCATGCTTCTGCCACGTTGCTGCCAATATCATGAATCAACGATTGCTTCCGCTACTCTGATAAGAAGATTTCATGATCCAGAATGTGAGCATGTCGGTCCGAAAGTCACAACATCACATAATACCAACACCACAATGGATATCTCAGAGATTTGCGTTAGCTGATGATCTCAAAAGCTGGCTCAAAACTATTGTTATCACAGTGGATCAGACACTCAACCTCCACGAATTATTCATTTATGTTGTTCAAGGTTGTACTCTCCACAGATGCACTTGGTTTGATTACTTTGTTAAAGAGAAGTCTACGAGCTCAAGAATGAAGACTTACTTGAAAGCTAGGATACACAATATAATTTATGGGGTGACCTCCCTTAGGGGGAGATTGTTAGGAATCAGAAATTCCATAAGTAAAAGAGTCGGTCACCCCAATTATTATCTATCCAAAGTTAGCTCGCAGACTTGTCATTATTTATGTTATTTATTAGATAAGTAGTAGCGTAGAATAGTTTAGTGCAACACCGTGGAGGAAGGACGGGTCTTTACCCTTTGTATCCCTGATCCACAGGCCGTCAGGAGGTCATTTAGTTTGTAACCTATAAATACCCTCTACCTTGCAAGGTAGAGGGTTGGATGTTCTTTGGTAATCTAATATTCCACAAGTTTCTCTTTCTAGAATATCCCACTTTCTCTCTCTCTCTAAAATCATCTATATGCTTAAAGTGTCATTGTTATGATATGAAAGTGAAATCCAATATCCTACAGTTCCAGGTATTCGATTTTATTCATCAATTTTATCTTATAGTGAAGTTTTAAACTTTTATATTTGGTGCTTTCATTAAAAAACCAATAATTAGAAATTTTGAATCATATATACCACTGGGAGGGATGGAATCAGGTTCCTGCGGGGTTTCATGACACCATGAAATATTTCAATGTAGTGTTAATTTTTGATAAAAACATCATTTTTTTTAAATGAATCTAAAATGCACCTGATCCACTAAAGTGTGTTTCTATACGGTTCAAAAAAATTTGTGCACCCAATCACATTTGGTCCTGGTTCCGGCCCTGACCACAAGCTTTTTTTTAAATTCTGTTTTGGTTAAGATATTAATAGTTTGGTTAAAACTACGAACTAAAAATGTAGTTTTTATTCACTTGTATAGCCATAGAATTTTATGAAATAGGTAAATACCAATTCTCTTATGCAATAAAGTAAACACATTGTGCTATTAAATAATAAATCTAAAAAAGCATACATGGGTGTATTATTGAACTGATTAACAATTTTTTAATTGTAGTTGTTTAAATGAACATTTTTTTATATGGTTTAATTTTATGTGTGTGTGTTCTGACAGCTGTTTTTTAGAATGTGCAAGCATATGTTTTTCAATTTCCTCTTTGGTTTAACACAAATCATGTATACAAATTGGTCAATGGCCATGAATGAAATATTTGTATGTTTAATAGACTATTTGTATAATTATATAGTCTGCTAATATATTATAATCAATGTTTTTAAACCCGTTTTAATCCGGTCGGTTCAACTGATTGTACTGGTGAAAGGGTGACATTAAATACCGGGATGTTGCTAGCCGTTTTATAAAGATTCAAAGCCCGTATTTAATCGTCAGGTTTCTACCGACTCAGGTCAAACCGGTTCACAGAAACCGGCCAGTTTTTACATTTTTGTTGATGACGACGATACCAAAAATAGTGACGAGGAAAAGAAGATGATATCAAAGTCAAGGAGATTGTGAGTGGAAAGTTATGGGTATGGTGTTAAAGTGAGTTTAATAATGAATTAACTAACCTGAAGTTAGTTTGTGTTTTTACTATGATTGTGGGTGGGGTGTAAGGCTAGTCAGGTGTAGTGGCCACTTGATCATCACCTTTACTTTAATGCCACAACAACTTTTCAATACACAACCTTACCATGACTTTTAGAGTTGTAATGGTCACCACCTAATCAAACACATAAAAATACCTCATCTTATGCAAATATACTCCACACACACTTATTAAAAAAATAATAATAAAAAATAAAGATAAAGTGTGAATTTCATTAGGTGGTGTAGACAACCCAACAAAGTCCATTTTCCCTCCTTCGCTCGTCAAAGATTTTGGTCGTCAAAAAAGTGCTTTACATGCGGTGATATACCACCATAACACCTAGTCTTGCAATTAACAAACTAAAATAGGTTTTGCGTCAACTTTTAGTCAGAAACATATTTACAATGCCTGAAGCTTAAATTTTGGTTTTCTTATACTTATAATGTCAATTTAAATATCAAAACTATTCTCTTATTAGATTTATGCGTGTTCCATATTTGATTCTATGTATTCCATGCTTATTTTGTAGTTAGTATTAGATTTATCAGATTTCATATGTGTTTGCAATCAAATATTTATAACTTTATAAATGTTTTGTAAGCTCAATCATTGTAAATAGAGTAAATTACACCATTGGTCGCCAAACCGGACCAAATTCACGTATTTGGTCTTAAATTCTTAAAAAGTTCGCTTTTTTAGTCCTAAACACTTTCATTAATTACAACGTTGGTCCTATTTTAGTAATGCTCGTTAGTCTCCTAGTCAGTTAACACACGTGCATAACATATGATGGGTATATTCGTAATTTACATTTTTTATCTGTTTCACCGTTGGTCATTGAAGTTTTCAATTATCGAATTCATAATAAAATACTCTAATCCTTGCAAACACTCTTCTTCAACCTCTCATCCTCCTCCATTATCATTTACCTCAAATTCAAAACTTACAAAACAAACTTTTCAACACAAATACTGTACTTCCAAACCCACTTCTAAACAATAAGTCAAACGCCCCCTTTCTTACTCTTGTATGATGGGTTTTAAAATATTTAGAGTAACCCAGTTGACGTTTTATCTTTTTGAAATAACTCAAGTTTCCATGGTAATTATGATGATTGTCATATTAGCCTTAAATTCAAGCCGTCTTTTTGTTTTCTTTCAAGATGTTTCAGACTTTCAAGTGCATGATAATTATTTCGCTTGTATTTAAATTCGGTAAAACATGAACCATTTTATTCCACACAAACCATAACACATATCTAAAACGGATTTAAAAAATGACACGTATACAAGAAATTGCTTTTGCTTCGAACTCGAACTATGGTTCAAAACATATTGTGTTGCAAGTTCGTATGGAGATTGGTAAAGAGTGGGACCTTGCGAAAGGTTTAAGAAAATTGTGCAAAGAGTTGCTTGACAGCGTTTATGAGAGGACACATTTGATAAGGGAGATTTGTAGGGTGCCTCTGTTACCAGCTGTCGAAGAGGGTTTGGCTTTTCTGAGGATGATTAGGGACCATGATTTTGCCAAAGCTAAAGCAATCAAGCAGATGAGTTATGAGGCATAGAGTCACATGAGCGGATGTGAGTGGGTTGTTGTTGGGAGGGTTTGGCTTGGTAATCGTTGTATGGGGTTATGGTTGTGGTTTTTGCGTTTTGTTGTTTTAGTTTGTGTAGTTTTGAATGTTATGTATGTGATGGTTGGTAAATGAATGAAATATGTTATCTTTTTTTATGAATCATTTTGTGTATTTGATGTTTTATGTGTTTATGGTGGTGTTGTGTATCTTATGGTTTACCAAGAACGGTCAATCGTTGCAGTCAATGGTATGGCGGTCCTTCCTCGTTGAAAACATGGTCCGCTTTTTCAAGTTTTGCATATGCTTCTCATTTTGTTTCTTAACAATCTCAGCCACACAACACAAATTACTCAACCACTAAATTTCTTTCAATCTTATTTCACTTAAGAACAACCCCTTTGGTTTGTTTTGAAAAATACATTGGCTAAAGATCTTATTAAGGTCTCGGGTAAAGATCTTATTGTTAATCGTATACTTAGAGTAGCCCGTTTATATTTTGTATGGGCTAAGGCCCGAGTGTTATTTGATAGGGTTTACTCACTATATATGTATTATATGATATTATGATTAATCAATGAAACACTTTCCTACTTACATGGTATCAGAGCTGTATATATGTCTTCTAATCCAGTTCAACATCAATGTATGAAGCATATAGAGATTGATATTCACTTTGTTCAAAATCTGGGTGTTGCTGGTCAAGTTAGAGTTCATCATGTTCCCTCCCGTTATTAGTATGTGGACATTTTTACAAAAGGATTACCTCCTGTTTTGTTTGAAGAGTTTCGTACCAGTTTTAGTGTTCGGTGTCCTCCCGCTCAAACTGCGAGAGAAGGTTAGTCGTATACTTAGATTAGCCCATTTATATTTTGTATGGGCTAATGCCCGAGTGTTATTTGATCGGGTTTACTCACTACATATGTATTATACAGTATTATGAGTAATCAATGAAACACTTTCCTACTTACACTTATCAACATCAAAATGGAATGCGATGATTAATATAAGCATGTAATTTTAAAAGGATTATGTTTATTGTTTATGTAATGAGTTTTCTACTTTTACATTTGTCATATGTTTCCATTATGCATATGTTTTTTTTCATGTCACTTTACACTTTTTATAACAACTTATAACTACATTGCCAAGCTTTGGCCTAAAACAAAAATCTAAAGCTCGTAGCCTTCGCTACCATCATATCCAACTATCATTTTACAATTTATAAACAACATTTACAATTTACAACTTATAACTAGTTTTGTCAAAAATACCGTATGTGTTTATTAGTATCTTTAAAAAAAAAAAAAAAAAAAAAAAAAAAAAAAAATGAAAAAAACTCGCTATCAACCAATAAGATACCATATTTACTATTTAAAAACACTTTGGTTTGGTAAACATCAAAAGTTCACAATTAGTTTTTCATTGACGCATTATCCTAATGGTCATTACTCTCATTCTCTATAGCATCCCCATTTTACCCTTGCTATCGCCATTATCCCAAATGGCAAATCGTCATTATCGCCACAAGTTCGTCATTGGCCTATGCTATTCCTGCCTTGAAGCTACTCGTTGTCGCCAACTACCATTACCATCTTTAAATTTGACAAATAAACACATATGTTTCCTGAAAAATCTAAAAACATGTCCAATTTCTAAATGACATGAATTTAATTTGTGTGTATTTTTTTTTACACAACTATACCATAAAGCCATCAACTTAGTTGATATTGGCACGTATTTCATAAAAAAACTAGGACCACGACTTCTAAATTTCTAAACAACATAATATTGGCATGTTTCCAGGAAAATCTAAAAACGTGTCCAATTTCTAAACGACACGAATTTAATTTGTGTGTTTTTTGTATACAACTATACCGTAAACATCATTGGCTATTTTCGTATGCCATGAACCGTGTTAGTTTATGTTTGTAGAAATCAAAGAAGTACTTTATTCAGATTTATAAACAATGAAGATTACAAGATATTAAATAGAAAATAAAGTAATCTAATTCTAAAAACTAAACGGGTCAAAGCCAAATGATATATGGGCCTTTATTATCTAACAATGTTGAGCTAGTATCAAACTTTCAAAGTTCAAACAACACTAGTTTGTTGTTCTTACATGTTTTTAACGTGATATAAGTGTTATTAATTAATTGATTTTTCATTTATTGATACACTTTTAGCCGTACGTCAGTGGCGGAGCTTGACCATCATGGTTGGGGGGGCCAAAAAATTTTGAGAATAAAATGTAACATTCTAATTAAAAGACTTTACTTGACGAGAAATAAAACAAGTAAATTATCAATAGTGATTAAACAAAGTCCCAATTGACTACTATTTTCTTGAACTCTTGAAAGCTTTATACATTCATATCTAATCAAATTATTAAAAACTGCTACATTGCATGTTTCTGTTTGTTTTAAACTTTGACTTTTTCTCATTAGCCATGTATTGCTACCAAATTTTTAGGAGCCACGATGTAAAATATTTTTATAAATCATTGAATCCATATAATTCGCTAACTGTGAGCAAAAACTTAGGGGGGGCCAGCACCCCTTCTAGCCCCTTATATCCTCCGCCCCTGCCGTACGTGCCTTAAATTTCTAAACATGACCACACAAATGTTTTACTAGTAATTGTGAAAAGCACACATGTTGTTAACAAATAATCTTGGATTAAATTAACGAGCATGTTGGCTACATTGATAACTTATCGAGTATGCATTGTAGGTCAAATGAAGAAAACATAGTTGTCAGGATCCCGATCCTGATTTAGGATTTTACGATTTTACGATACTGCAAAGCAAAAACGATCCGGATCCTACATAGGATCTTTGCAGGCTTAAGATCTTATAGGATCCCGATTTTTACCATACGATCTTACGATCTAGTCCGATCCGATCTTACTTTTCTCGGATTACAAACTAAAAAACTACAAATTTATGGGTTGTTTGATTGTAGAATTCAAAAAACAACATGTTAATCTTTTTAAATATTTTATAATCATAATTTAGGACAACATTTATATGAAACATTCATAGTATTTTATGGTTATAATGTATTAGAATTTGTAGATTTGTATAAAATTACATAAACTATTAAGAAATAACATTAGAGTAGGATCTTAAGATCCCGATCCGATCTTACGATCACGATCTTGCAAAGACGAAAACGATCCTGGGTAGGATCCCGATCTTGACAACCTTGGAAGAAAAACATTCCCGGTCAAAATAAGCTACTGTATAACGCGTAACATTGTCACCTCGTGTTGACCTAGACTTTTTTTTTTTTTTTTTTTTTGGTGGTATAATACTACCCATGTCGAACACTTGACTTCATCTTGCCTTCACTAATACGTTTCTCATTCTTGTGGAAAATTTTTATTTCCTTTCAACTAATTTTTTCTTCTAAATGCGACCGAGTACCGACTATGACATGTTACTACGTTGCTATCTAGAAGAATGTTTAGTTTCATTCTTCACCCCTAGCTATGTCATTTAATGTCTGCATACTTTTGTGCCACTATTCAAAGTTCCATGACTAGTTTATTTTACACTCCACGACCTCTATTAATATTTCCTGTACGGCTGCCTTAGCTTGACTTCTTAAAAACTTGGTTGAAGCTTCGCTCAAAACCGACTTTCGGTCACCCGACCGGTTCACGGTTTAACCGGTCGGGTCAACCCGGGTTTAAAAACACTGCTCTCTATTAAGATTATAAGATACTTTTTTTCCAGTTGTTTTTCGTATTTTTTTTTTAATTCCCGTATTTCTTGTAAAACTTTATATTTGGTTTCGTAGTTTTATGTTAAAAACAAAACTATGAAAAAATAAACAAAATTAAAGAATGTATTCCAATCATTATAAGAGGTGCTAATAACGTGAATCTCTAAAGATCCTCGCTTAAACAATAACAAATTTATCATGCAACTTACTACTTATATTCATTCGTCTTCTACGATATGTCCTAAACTCCTAATGCCCATATCTACTTGCACAAATAATGTCAAATATAAACCAATTATTTAATTTATATAATCACCACTTGCATGTTCAAGACAAAATATGATCAACAGGCTCGATATTAAAGAAGCAACAAAACAAGCTATAGAGTGGCTCATACCCTCGTACAAGGTTATAAATAGCGTGAGGCGTGGCATGACGGCATGACCAAGCTTCACGCTTTTGCGGCTAAAGCGAAGCTTTTGCGTTTATAAGGCGTGACATAAGGCGTCAAAAAGTATGAAAATATTTATATATTTATATCATAACTCATAAATATCGAGTTTACAAAAATATGTGTCATAGGGCGGCGTTGCGGCATGGCGTGGCGGCATGACCAAGCCTCGCGCCTTTGCGAGGCTTTTGCGAGCCTGTTAGAACAGTGCCCTCATATCAATCTTAGGATTTTACGATTTTACGATACTACAAAGCAAAAACGATCTGGATCATACATAGTATCTTTGCAAGCTTAAAATCTTATAGGATCTCGATCTTGACCATACGATCTTAAAATCTAATCCGATCAGATCTTACTTTTCTCGAATTACAAACTAAAAAACTACAAATTTATGGGTTTTTTTTTGTAGGATTCAAAAAACAACATGTTAATCTTTTTAAACATTTAATAATCATAATTTAGGACAACATTTCTATGAAACATTCATAGTCTTTTGTGTTTATAATGTATAATAATTTTTAGATTTGTATAATATTACAAAATTATCAAGAAATAACATTAGAGTATGATATTAAGATCCCGATCCGATTTTACGATCACGATCTTGCAAAGACGAAAACGATCCTGGATAGGATCCCGATCTTAAAAACCTTGCCTTATACAGTGAACTAAAATGGCTGGCACTGTCATTTTTCATAAAATCTGTCCTAATTTTTTTGAAAATGGTTTCCTTAGTAAAATATATTACATCAAAAAAAAAAATTAAATACAGTGAAATATGGCTGAAATACCACATTAACCTAAAGCAACTGCTTGAACAACCACTAGATCATTTGTGACATGCCACAAAACGACCACACTAAATACATACACAAACTAGAACACCAAAACTATCCAACTGCTACATTATATCAGCATCATCACTCTCCTATAAATCACGCAAAATACTCTTCCCATCTTCCTTCGTGAGGAGGTCAAAGTTCACATTCTTACCTGACCAAATATCGGTCTTCTTGGGAGGCGCTCTAACCTTTTTCCTTGTATCATCAATTAAGTTCTCAACTTAATCACTGTCACTTCCGGTATCCACTTTTAAACTTCTTACGTCACCTCTAGAGTCCCAAGACAAGTTTGTTTCATTTTTTTACACAGACGAGGTATCGACTTCAACAACATCATCTTGGTCCTTTAAGACATTAAAAGGGTTCTTAGAGGATATATTATTAGTAGCTTGAACATTCAAACCAAAATTACTCGTGGTAACCTGTTTACCATTAGATGCCTGATTTACACTAGTGTCCATAGGAGTCGAAGTATTTGGTTCCACTTCATTATTATTCGTTTTACGAATAGGAAGATGGAATTAATTTGGTTTAGGTTTATTCAAACTAACCTCATCTATATGTCGTGGCTTAGATGGTTGCTTCCTTTTTCCCATTCTTACGAGTAACCTCGACAAAACCATCATCCACAACCTGAGTAGGAGTAGAAACCTTAACCAGTTTAGGACATTGTTCATCCCTATGGCAAAAAATCTTACAAGTATCGCATCGATAAGGTTACTATCCATATTCTACTTCAATAGTTTTCATAGAGTTTTCCAACCCGTTAGGAAATGGTATAGCCATAACCGAAGTGTCCAATAGAGCTGATTTGGACGAAACCTCAATAAGGGCACGAGCATAAGTATTACGACCCTAAGAGTTACGACACATTGAAGTAGTATAGGCATCTAACATTATGGGGTGTCCTAACTTAGTAGTAATTAAACTAAGACCAACTTCTGCATACGCAACAATAGGCATGTTATGTAGTTTAACTCAAACCGAAGTTGGTAATTTCCTTATTCTTTAAACTCGTATTAGGTGTCTAAATATTTAAGACAATAAGCACTAACCTAATAAGCCACAAACTATTTTATAGAACTTGTTCCATACCCGTCTTATTAGCGAATTGGAAAAAGAAAAAACCATTTCTAAGCATAACACATTCCAAACCGAACTTAGCCCAAGTATTTATAACATAATTTTACACAATAGGAAACACAAGACACTTACCAATAAAGTACCCATATATGGTATTAGAAAAACATGTATTAACCTCCTCTACCTCTTGCCATGGGATAGCAACATCAACGTTAAAGAGAAAAGTTCAATGCGGAACACATGTTATCTAAAGATCAAATCCTTTGATCTCAACCATCCATACAACTTAAATCTAATGGTTCAGATTAATTGATATTTTAATTTAATTATCTATTAAAGGGCCTTTTGGTAATTATATGATATTTCCCCATATTCCACCTTTTAAATATAAAAACTCACTTTTCACCTTTTTTTAAAAAAACAACATATCTTTGCAAACGGTAAATCTTCAAGCTACGAAAATTACACCATCTCGACGAGAATTAAATCATTTTTCTATAGATATGCACTTTTATATACTTTCGACGAACTTTTTTTTTCAAAATTTTCGTCCAGAAAAATCCCACGGGATTCGTAAAAAGACGAACTTTTTTTTTTTCAAAATTTTCGTCCAGAAAAATCCCACGGGATTCGTAAAATAATCCCACGAGATTCGTAAAAAAATCCCACGGGATTCGTATAAAATTCACTTGTGATTTGTTATATTTAAAAAAAACGCGAATCCCGTGGGATTTTTCTGGACGGAAATTTTGAAAAAAAAAAGTTCCTATTTTTACGAATCCCGTGGGATTTTTCTGGACGGAAATTTTGAAAAAAACAAGTTCGTCTTTTTACTAATCCCGTGGGATTTTTTTACGAATCCCGTGTGATTTTTTTAAGAATCTCGTGGAATTTTTCTGGACGGAAATTTTGAAAAAAAAAATCTGTCTTTTTACGAATCCCGTGGGATTTTTTTACGAATCTCGTGGGATTTTTCTGGACGGAAATTTTGAAAAAAAAAAGTTCGTCTTTTTACGAATCCCGTGGGATTTTTTTACGAACTCCGTGGGAGTTTTTTACGAATCCCGTGGGATTTTTCTGGACGAAATTTAAAAAAAAAATTCGTCGAAAGTATATAAAAGTGCATATCAATAGAAAGATGATTTTTTTCTCGTAGCGATGGTGTATTTTTTGTAGCTTGAAGATTTACCGTTTGCAAGATATGTTGTTTTTAAAAAAAGAGTGGAAAGTGGGTTTTTATAGAATTACATTTTTACCCTTCCTTTATTAATTTGGTTTAATCTTATCCATTGAATGAAAAAAAGATGAATGGTTGAGATCTTATGATTTGTTCTTTAGATTAAATTTGTTTTGTATTGATCTCACCTCTTTTGTTAAATACAATCCTATGGGTTGTGGTTTGTATAAATATTCTATAAATACATAATTAACATTTAATAAACACTAAATATTCTATTGTTAACATCACTTACCTCTTTTATAATGATTAAAAATATATAATTATGAACTATACGAGTACATTAATTGTGATTTTTATAAATTTAGAATGCTTACACACAACTTATAGGATTATGTTTAACAAAACCCTTATTGAAATATAGTATTACATGAAGAAAAATAATCCAATGATGGCATCATATATAAATTGTTAGTACGACTTTCTCTAAATTAAGCATGCGCATGCACGGATGGATATTATCTTATATAAACCTCGAATTGTTTCCTTGTGTTCTTCCTATATACCCATGTGATTTTGTTCAAAAAAAAAAAAAAAAAAAAAAAAAAAAAAAAAAAAAAAAAA